>JAYRBV010025018.1:0-10693 GCA_036023255.1 Mitrocomella polydiademata
CAATGAAATTATTTTCCATGCTTTAAAAACATTGATTTGGGTGGTTCTAAGTATGAAATATATCCATACATTAGTTTACAAGATGGCAGGGCAAGATATGGCTAGTTATAATTCTCATACTTATAATTCACAACAACATCACAGCATTTCGAAGTTGTTTTTTGCCCATCAAACTGCGCAGTGCGCAGAGGACTGGGGATATAAACAACAATAAGTCACACGCAACCCGTCTATAGTACAATATTAATTTTCGGTGTTACTATAAATATACGCTCATTTTGCGCGTTTTTTATTATATTTTCAAAAGCTAATAGAATGATTGATTAAACAACCGTGTAAAATAATTACATACGACCAAAACTTAAAAAGTTGTTTTAAATTTAGAATCTACTTTTTTTGTGAGTGACTATCTGTACTTAGTCTTTTCTACCGAATACAATTGAAACCATTTAAGTGTATGATTTTCGTCTAAATAGCCTGAATTTAATAATTCAGGCTTATTTATTTAATTCGTAAAGACGATTTGGCCTGCGTCTACCAGGGGCATTTTTTTAGCTGGGCTATTTGCTAGTTTAAGTTATCCTATCGTATTAAAACTTGGACTATTGCCACACCGAAAAAATTTAATATGGCGAAACACGTGTCTGTGGATTGTCGTTATCTTATTAAAATATTTCTCTTAAAACGTAAAATTTTTATGTATCGCAATTTCAATTTAACGGGTAATTTGTAAACTTTGGCGCGCTGAGTCAATCATATATATCAAGACCACAATGGCTTTTTTGGATTTAGGTAAAATTCAACAGTCTTGAAATATTGCAGATAACTCTTGCACGACTTAAAATAAGGTACGGGGAATAAAATTGTGAAAAATGTGCCTGTTTTAACAAAGTTTCATTTCGATTGCATTTATAAAAAATAAGTTACTAGAAAAAAATTGGTAAGGGGTGCTCCCTCCCCGAGTAAAATTGGGTTGAATAAAAAGATCCCCAAATATCTTCGAAAAACCTTATTGTGTACTTACGTGGAAAGCAAACCTACCTGGTATTATTCTGATCGATAATCAAATTATTTTCGATGATCCAAACTTTGTTGACGTGCGAACTGGTATGCTTTTAAATTTTGAAACTCACCCATTTTATAGTAGCCAGGGATCTGGTACGGATTTTTTGCCTTCCTGTTAAAAAATGATAATAGAAGAATAGAACTTATCAACTTTCTTTATAAGATTTAGGCAGCAAGGATTTATTAAGTTTCCTTCCTCGTCCAAAACTTAACCGTCGTGGGGGAAAATCAATTATGTCAAAATTTCTTTAAACCTAGAAATCAAACTATCCGTCAAAGAATCTTTCTTCAGCATTCAGTAACGTTTCCTAAAGCGGAAAGATTGGCATTAAATTTGTTAAGCAAACAAATCAAAGTTGCTAAGGAGTGAAGAATAGAATTGCGATTTTCAATTAACAACATGTAAAGGCTTAGTTGGGGAGGAACGTCACTTTTGTTGGTTTTTTTTAATCAAAATTACTAGCAAGACAGAGAGATGATATTTCATAAGAAAATCCCTATGATGATTATGGAAAATTAGCAGAATTAAATAAGCGTATTTCATAACCACAATAATTTGTATTAACAAATTGTAATTAACAACACACTACATCCAAATCATTTTAATTTATACTGGTTTTAGTGATTATCTCTTAATTAGCGTTTAATTATATTGTTCCGCATTGCTGAAATAGTTACTTGCTACAGTCCTGATAATGGCCTATACGACTGTCTCTCTGTAAAAAAAATTGATATGGGAACCTTCATTTAGTCTGTAACTTTTATACAGGTTGATTGTAAATAAACAATTTTTAAAAAGGTTGCGAAGCATTTCACAGGTTGCTAGCAACAATTTTGAACTTGTAACCAAGTATCCATTCCGCACAACGCGTGTCATTCCGTCTCACGGCGGGGTTAAATCTCGGATCATTCTACACTAAGCTCAGTGACTTAACCACTCGGCCACGGATCCACTTAAAACAAGGTTACAAACCTTTAATGAAGGTTCCCATTTCAAAGTTAGCTTATAGAGAGATAGTTACATAGTCACATTATATCACAGGATTATGATAAATAAACTATTACATCAATTCGGAATTATCAGTAAACACTAATTAAGAGATAATCACTTAAATCGGTATAAATGAAATGTTTGTGGTTGTACGTTGTTGTTACTCTTTATTGTACAAATTTGAGTTAATACAAGTTCTTCTTATTGCTGTGATTATGAAATATTTTCAATTCGACTAATTTTCCACAATCCTTGTGACTTTTTGATAAAAACTCTTAGCCATTCTAGTCATTTGGATTTAAGAAATTCGACGATGAAAGTGATACTTTCCTTTTCCAACTAAGGCTTATATAAGGTGTATTTGTTAATTGAAAATCGCAATTATCTCTACTGCTTAACAATTTTTCCGCTTTTGAGAATGCTACTGAATGCTGAAGAAAGATTTTTACTTCGGCTTTTTTAAGGTTTAATTTATATGCGGAAAGTTTGATTTTCAGGTTTAAGAATTTCGACATAGTAGATTTCCCCCCTCTCAAGTGCTGGACAAGGAAGGAAGCTTAATAGATCCTTGCTGCTAAATTTTTATAAAAAATATTGATAAGTTTTATTCTTCTATCATAATCTCTTTATAAACAGCGGTCAAAGTAATTCGTACCAGATACCTGGCCACCATAAAATGAGTTTTGTTCAAAGTGTAAAAACATACCAATTTGGACATCAACAAATGTGTCACCGACCAAAATATCACCAAAAACCAGTTGATTATCAACCAGAATAATACTGGATAGGTTTGCTTTAATTGTAAGTATACACAATAACGTTTTTGAAGAGATTCAATTAGGATCTATTTTAATTCATCCGAATTTTACCCGAAGAAGGGTTTTTCTTATTTTTTTTTGAGTGCAATGGAAATGAAAGTTAGCTTTAAAACTTTTCGTCACTCCTTTCCCCAATTTAGTCGTGTAAAAAACATTATTTGCAATATTTCAAGACTGTTGAATCTTAGCTAAATCCAAGCAAGTCATTGTAGTCCTGGTATATATCGTTGACTAAATTAGATATTAAATAAATAATTTAAATATTTTGATAGGACAACGACATACCATAGACACGTGTTTCAGCCTATTAGGGCTTCTCAGTTTGATTATATAGTCTTTATAAGAAGAGCATATAAATTCGATTTATTTTTTTCAGAAATACTACCTCCAATAAGATGTACCGATACAATGTTGCCTTACTCTTTGTGGTTTTCGTTACTGTAGTGAAAACTTCGATAACGGCCCCATTGATTTCTCCAACATTATCAACTGATCATGAAAGAAATATACTCTGTAAGTTATAGAATTTATAAGAGGAAATTCGATGGCAGATCTAGTTTAAACATGTGGAGAAGTGTGAAATTTAATAAAACGCCACATGTTTTAACCCTATTCGAACTGGGAGGATAAATTTAATTAATCATTTTTTTGTAATAACTTTTTAAATAAAAAATATTTTAGAATTAAACAAAGTATTATTAATATGTTGTACAAATTTTCTAAAAATTTCAAAATATTTTCATCTTGACAATAGTCCTCGAAATCATTTTTGCTTAAAATGGCTAAAATTAATTTTAACAATAACTTTTGAGTTAATTATTAAGAAATATAAATATTTTTTGATGACGTCGTTATTCCATAATGGCGCGCAAGAGTATTTAAAAATATGTGCTTTTTGGCGCCTCATAGCGCATATCTTTTTGAAATTTGATGAAATTTATTCCAAAGAGAATCTTTTTTTACTTTAATATCAAAACAGATTTGAAAAATGTTTTTAATTTTCTGAGATATGGCTCGGTAAAGTTACACATACAAAATACGTGATTTCAAAATTTATGCTGACGTCATCGCGTTTCTATGGTATCCGTTGTGAATTCAATGAAATTTTCTAAATTTTATCATGAAAGACTGTCTACCTACCAAGTTTGAGTCTTCCAGTATCTGTATTTCTTGAGATAGATAGGGGGAGATAAAATTATCCCCAGGCCTGAGGTCCCAGGTCGAATAGGGTTTTAAACTAGACTTCGATTTGCCATAAGACTGGGTGTTTTCTAAAGATTTTCTTACAGCTGCTTTTTAAAGTGATGGACAAAATCTCGTTATAATTTAATTTATCGCGAGCACGAAAAATAAAAGCGTTCTGATTGTCACAATCACAGAGACACATTTTGTTGTTTGGTCATGGCTTGGTTTGAATTTTTCATTTTTGTTTGTTATCCAAATATCTTTTGAAGCAACTTTAATGTTTTTTTGTTTGTTTCTTCTGATATTCTTGTTTTCAATACGTTAGGTTTGTTTGCATTTTCGGCTCTTACTTCTAAGTTTTAGAAAAGAAACATTTTTCGTGCTAGCGATAAACAAGTTATCGACATGTTCTTCGTACAATGATGGGATATATTTTTCTCGTTCTGACATTTTTGCTCTTATTTCCCTCGCTTAAAGGCTCGTGAAATAATGAAGCAAAAATATCAGAACTCGAAAAATATATCCTATATTGTACTCGGTACTATGCGATAACTAGTACTTAAATGCTGATTTGTGTT
This sequence comes from Mitrocomella polydiademata, assembly GCA_036023255.1. NCBI lineage: Eukaryota > Metazoa > Cnidaria > Hydrozoa > Leptothecata > Mitrocomidae > Mitrocomella > Mitrocomella polydiademata. Next base: position 4,638 of record JAYRBV010025018.1, read on the forward strand.
TGAAAGAATGAAATAAAATATTATGTTAGTGAGAATTTGTTGGTTTGGAGAATCTAGTACAACAATACCTGTATCTTTAAGATATTTTAATTTTGGGAAAGGTGTAATTCGAGATATGAAATAACCCATGCTTCGTCAAACAATCCAAAAATGAGCCCTTCTTTCAGGTCACGCTGTATAATAATAATATACAAAAATAGTCTTAATAAATTTTCTTTTTCTTTCTAGCTGGATCTCTAGATGATCCAAACATCCCCTTCAAATATTTCAAATTTGTGAAAGTCGCCTATGTTTATGTTCCTACTTTTATGAATGAAGAAAAAGGAGAAAGAAAAAGAAGATCTGCTTCAGGTTAATAATATCTCATGAGGGTTTTTAATAAGTGTGTTTATTGAGATTTTAAATGATCTCTTTTGCCAATTTCAAGATTACATATTTGATGTTTCGAAACGTAGACAGGACCCTCATTGGTAACTGTTTACTTTCATGAAGTATTAGGAACATATTCACACTTCTGCTGAAAAGTGCGATCAACAATTACAATCTGTTTAAATCGGCAAACTGGAATCCTGGAAAGCAGGGCTATCTCTTTTCTCATGCGACACCTTGTTGCGCTTTGCGAGGATTTATCAACAAAGACGACCAACCGGTTGTCATGCATACCTTTGTCTTGAAATGAATATTACCCTTACATACTGTATACTGAAATAATAATTTGGGTATATACCTTTTTCTCCTATAAAATAGCGTAAGATAATTCTGTGAGCCACTGGTCAGACACACCATCCGTTTTGGAGCGGCTTCTTTTAACCCAAAATACAACCAAAGACAACAAGGGCCGATTCTTTACGCTCGCATTTCATCAAAATTTCTTAAAGCTCCCATTTCATCATAAACACATGTCATCAAAATTCAAAAATATTACAAGGTGTTATCCTTACCTTACATCAGGTATGCCCTGTTTGAATAGAAATACTGCAATTATGTAATTCTAATCAAGGACAATAGTTATCATATTTTAAAGCGACGATTTTGTAATAAATATTGAAAACGATTTTTTTCTACAGGGTGCATTGATAATTCACCAAACTGTTATCTCCATAAACTTAAATGCAAACGAAGAGCATATGTAATGGAAAATTGCAAGAAAACTTGTGGGTTATGTAGTGAGTGATTTACTTGATAATTACAATTGAAATCAAATAACGCTTGTTGTGTACCAGTCCGTAGGATCGACTTTTCGACTACACAAAAAGGGTAATTTAATTTTAATTTACAGTTGAAGGACTCACGTGAATATCATTGATAACAATATTAATAAACGATCCACACTGACGTGTTTTTCGTCATATTAGAGGGATCTTATATAGGGAGGGATCTTATATAGAAACCTTGCAGGTTTATTGATTGCAACAATCCTATATCTTTAAGACTATTTTCTGATCTCGTTGATGCATGGTGTAGGTTTCAAACTTTAAGTGGTCCCTGCTGAAGAAAAAACCACAGGACTTTTATGTGGACCGGATTACTATGAAATAGTCACTAATTATTGTTATTATTGGAACTATAACACTAACCATTACCGAGACAAATGATGGTTATCTATGTTGTTATCTATGTTGGACCAGACAGAGGGCTCAACCAATGGGAGCTTGCATTATGCTAAAGTAGAATGAATCAAACAACTACAAAAAGGCCTAACTTATACGGGAGAGCATATAACATATCAGAAGAATAGTCATATTGCCTTGATGAAAATGAAAAAATATATATTCTATTATAGCTATCATATATTCTATCAAATTTATAAAGTAATGTTATAGTGCAATAATTTTTATCGTATTTTTAACAGCGACAACCGCCCCAACGACGGTTACGACTCCAGATACTACCACCATTACCACTACTAGTTCAACGAACGCTCCGATAACCACAACTGCTCCAGGTAACACCACCTCAACAACCGCTTTCACTACAACAAACGTCCCTATAACCACAACTACTCCAAGTACCACCACCTCAACCATGACTACCACTACAACGAACGCTCCGATAACCACAACTGCTCCAGTAACCACCACCTCAACAACCGCTACCACTACAACGAACGCCCCGATAACCACAACTACTCCAGTAACCACCACCTCAACAACCGCTACCACTACAACGAACGCCCCGGTAACTTCAACTACTCCAAGTACTTCCACCTCAACCACCGCTACCACTACAACAAACGCCCCGATAACCACAACTACTCCAGTAACCACCACCTCAACCCACAATACCACTACAACGAACGCCCCGATAACTTCAACTTCTCCAAGTACCACCACCTCAACCACCGCTACCACTACAACGAACGCCCCGTTAACCACAACTACTCCAGTAACCACCACCTCAACCCCCACTACCACTACAACGAACACCCCGATAACCACAACTACTCCAGTAACCACCACTTCAACCACCTCTACCACTACAACGAACGCCCCGATAACCACAACTACTCCAGTAACCACCACCTCAACCCCCACTACCACTACAATGAACGCCCCGATAACCACAACTACTCCAAGTACCACCACCTCAACTGAAGATATCTTAGATAGATAGATAAAATTTATTTAACGTTGGTGTAATACAAATAGTTCAATAGATAAACTAATAGACGATTCAACGAACGCCCCGTAACGACGTTTTAAGAAGATTTCTATGTAATTTTGACAATGGCCTTTTGTTTTAAAAGTACACATTGTACACATTGTATATCAATGAAACTTTGCCAAACAATGTCTTGTATATTTTTAGTAAGAATAGGGTTAACTAAATTAAAATCAAATTTCGACATTTTCATAAATAAATCCACTTATGTCAAAGAAATGATGGTGAATTTTTGACATTAAATCTCCTTTTAAATTTCAATTTTTTACTCGTTATTACGAAGTAAGAGTGAACCTAAATGAAAATAAGATCAAATCACTGAAATCGAACATAATAAAGTACTAATTCGTTGAGAAAGATTTTCATATGGCATAAATCTTGTTATTGAAATATAACCTTGAAGTTTGTTTGTTTGTTCGTTTGTTTACTTTACTTTTACTTTATCCACCGATATCAAATTAATTGTGATTACAACTATAAATGTCTGATGAAAATGTAAAACTAATTGTTTATTCACAAAAAAGGAAATTGATACAATGACAGACTTTCCCCCGTCTTTGCTTGTCTATAATATAATAAAAGCCGTCTTCTTTTTGTACGCATTCCAAAACGGTAGACAAGTTGTGTGTTTCTGGGAGAACTTTTCGTTATAAGAATCTTTTTTAAAAACTCTTCTGGAAATTATAAACTATGCGATATTAAATTTAATATCACAGAGGAATAACTTAATAACATCATAGTTAAATGAAACATTTTTTTAAATAGCATAACTTTTACTTGGGAAAACGAGTTATGATATGATGTTACTAATGGTATCTTGTGAAAAGAGAAGCCCGTACTGTAAGGCGCTGAAATAAAAAATATACTTTTCAAAATGAAAGCCCGAAGGGTGCATATACAGTGTGGTTCAGAAAAAATACTATCTTTTGAATTTGTATACAAAAGAAGTCGTGAAACACTGAAAAAACATCTCATTAGTTTTAACCACTCTTCTTTTGTAACACCCTATTTAGAACACTGAATATCAATACATGCTCTTTTGATGTCGATTTATCGATTTGTCAGTGATTGATATTGTTTCAATCAAAACAGGACACGACGTTGTCGCGTAAGATTTCACAATACAAAAGTAGATACAGTACTTCAAATTGTAAACAAACAATAGAAAAAATGTGGATTTTAGTAAAGATAATATTGCTCAAAAGAATACAGTACACCGGGGAAACATAATTTTAGACAAATTATCATTTTGCACAGAAAACTGTTATTTAATCTTTCTATTGTACCCTTTAAATCTGTATATAATTTAACAAATGGAACTCTTTAAAAAATGTACAAAAATAAACAAGAAAACTACTATCACGAGATTAAAAACAAAAGTTTTTGTAAAGGACCAAAAGTAAGAACGTGAATTATCGAATATTTATCGAATATTTATATTACTGATAATTACAGCAGTTTATTTTATATAAATTGTCTTCAATAAAGTATCCATGAACAGTCATGTAGATTTTTAGTCAACCGGTAAATTATCGGTCAACTGTTGAAATATCAAGCAACCAGTAAATTATTTGTTAACTGGTAAAATATATACAGTTTAACAGGTAAGATATCGATCAACCAGTAAATTATCGGTCAAACTGTAAATTATTGGTCTACTATATATATAGTAAAGTTCCAGCAAACTGACGGTAATTTATTGGTCAACTGGTGATTTATCAGACAGCCGGTAAAATATAGTTCAACTTTTAAGTTTATTAGTCAACCAGAAAATGATCAGTCAAACAGTAAAATGTGAACAACTGGTAAAGTTATCGGTTAGCAGGTTAGTTATCGGTCAAACGGTAAATCATTGGTCAAGTTAGTCAGAGAAATTTTGGTGCAGGTTTAATTTGGGGAAGGGCAGAATTTCTTAAAATTTGGCGTGGATTTAATTTAAATTTAAAAATCCAATTTTATAATCAAAGTTCTCAAAAAGAAAATGCTCTACGACTACGCCTGATGGTAATTTTGAAAAAAAAAACGGGGGAATTTTATATGGCGCAGCAAGAAAAAAACTAAAATTTAGCGCAGATTATAATGCTATAAACAACAACAACAACGATTTTCGCTTAACCGCACGCTGCGCTGTAAACACGGTTGCGAAAAGAAGACCTGACAAGGTTTGACTTTCTTAATGACCATGGTTTATACAACTATATGCGTCACAAAATACTTGTTGCAAATCGTCTAAAGGAACCTGTATTGACTTAATTCTATCAAATCAAAAATTTTCTATCCAAAATGCAGGTACCCTTGAAACTGGGCTCAGCGATCATCACTCATTAATATATACAGTTCTCAAAACCAATTTTGTAAAACCTAAGAATATAACTTATAGGTCTTTCAAAAACTTTGATCCAGAACTTTTTGAAAGTTTACTTTGTAATGATTTGAGCTCTAATGTTGTTGAATATGTATATTTTGAAAATATTTTTGTTTCTGTCTTAAATAGGCTAGCCGATTGCAAATAAATCGGGTCGAGTTGAGGACAGGCTAGCCTATAAGAGACAACGAAATTATGTTGTTAACCTAAACAAAAACTCTAAGAGGGATTCGAGAATTTTGATAGTCAAAACCAGTTTAGGAAAGTGTGTAAACCTTTATTTGACAGTCACTCTTCGGGTAGAAACAAAAGAATCCTCTTAGTTAAGGATGAAAATATAATTTCTGATGACGAAGATGTTGCCTCCCTGTTTAATTTATATTTCAATAACATAACTCATAATCAGAACCTCAAAGAATAATTTGAACCACCAGATGTCCCCCCTTGGCCAGTTGAGACTGTTCTGGTAAAATATGAGAATCATCCTAGTATTCTCAAAATTAAAGCTAAGACTTTTTTGTTCACGTCTGTTTCCAATGATGAGGTTCAGAAAATGATTATAAACTTGATAAGAGGAAAAAGACTAGTGGAGAAATTCCTGTACAGTTGCTTCAGTCAAATATTGCTATATGTATTCCTGTTATTACTCGATGTTTAAATGAAACGCTGCAAAAATGCGAATTCCCATCTGAACTCAAGCTTGCTGATATTATTCCTATACACAAAAAGGCAGAAACCACGCTATTGTCGAACTCCAGACTTATTACCTACTGTTTCTAAATTGTTTGAGAAAGTTATGTTTTCTCAAATAAATTCCTTTTTTCAAGATAAATTTTCTCCATTTTTATGTGGCTTCAGAAAGGGCCACAGCACTCAACATACACTTTTAAATGTCTTGCAGAACTGGCAAAAATACTCGGACAAAGGAGAGATTGCAGGTACTCTGTTGATGAATTTGTCTAAAGCTTATGACTGTATTCCACACGACTTGCTCATAGCAAAACTGGGAGCATATGGTTTTAGCCTTAGT
>JAYRBV010025051.1:0-10690 GCA_036023255.1 Mitrocomella polydiademata
TGTATTTTCTGCCCATCGTTTCCAGGCCATTTATGCTCAAAAATAAACAAATGACGTCACACGCAACCCGTCTATGGGAGGAGTGTTTCCTAGGTTACGGGGCACAATTTAAAGCGCAGGGAAAACACTCCTCCATATTAGCTTCATAAGAGTCTTACCCGAACCACTTTTCATCTGTTGTTCGAGTTCCATCTCCAACTTTTGCAACGAGTAGCCATCCGCTTGATCAAAAAAATTATCTTTGAATTCTTGCAGACACATCTTGGCTTCGTCGTACCATTTCAACTCGTAAAGACATCGAGCTTGGCGATAGTACGCCTTGCTGTGTGTCGGATCCAGTCGAACGGACACTTGGCAATCTCGCAAGGCCGCGTAAATGTCCCCATCCCTAGAAATATGAAGAAGTTTGAACACACACAATTCCTTTAATGTTTTAAAACGAAATAGAAAAACAACAACGTCGGAAAAAATTCCGTCACTATTATGTACTTCCAAATATTTGCCTTCAGTTTTTGTAACAAAACATCTCATGGTACATCTAACACATTTCTACCTTACTGCCTTTAATTAATTTTTGAGCTTAATTCAACTTACCAAGCCCTTTTCAGTAAAGCGGCGCCCCTGTTCGCATACAAAACTGAGCTGTAGGGAGCCATCTTTAAAGCTTCGTTATAACACACCACAGCTTGGAAATAATTGTGCTGTGAGAAATAATCGTTCCCTTTCTGTTTGAAGGCCATAGCTTTTTCCGGTAGTTCTATAAAGCGGCTATCGTTCAAGGTCCTTTCTCCGTTTATAACATGCCCTTGGCGTTTTCGCATATCGTAGGTTGTGGTTAAGGCGTTAGTCGTATAACCGTTTTTCGCCGTACAACCATTCTTCTGTTGTTCCGTCAGTCTATTTTGATTGGCGCCATTTCTTAACAAAGGTTGTCTCTCACACTCGTGAGGATCGTGCTGTAACTCCGGTGCCGTAAAAACAAGCGGTTTCCTCTTTTCGTTCAAGCGGTACATGTAAATATGTTCACCTCCGAGATTTTGCAACAATTCGGTACCGTCAGGACTGAAACTGACGTATGTCGTGGTGTAGTGCTTAAACTTTTGCGGTCGAGTCCGGTTCCGACGGCTAGGAAAGTGACCCGGTGCAAAATACGATACGCAGCCTTTATTGCTACTAGGTTCTTCTTTAGAGTCACGCGAGTTTACATTAAAATCCTTTAAACACAACATTCTGCGATCGTAGAGTCTAACGTACGGGTCTGTAGCTCCAACAGCTATAAGTTCTGGAAAGTACGGGTGAAGTTGGACGCATTTAACTTCCTTGGAGGGCCCACTCTGTGCACGCAGGTCCACCAACACATTGCGACATGGTGTTAAAGGTGAACATTTATGTGGTGTGCGCAGGTCAAACTCACTAAAATAAGCAAATAGCAATTTGTTAAAAGTAGATAACTGTTCGTCCAGCGTTTATTCTATAAATTAGTTTTTATTAATAAGGTTATTTCCGCGTTTATTCCGTAGACGGTTCGTTATTACTAGAGTAAAAATATTTTTAAAGGGATATGATTCTGTGGCAATGTGGCCACTACTTTAGAAATGTTTACAGAATAAAATCAATCATATTGGTGAAATTCACTAAAAATTCTCGGTAAAAAAAAAAACTAAAAGTGAAAAAAAAAGTAGTACGCAAATGTGATTCATTTTATAAAAAACATTTAAATTTAACAACACTTACCGAACACTCCCATCTTCTGAAGCACTCCACAAGATGAAAGGTGACTGTTTTGAAACTGCTAGCCTCTTAACCCGTCGCAAGTGGCAAGTGAAGTTTTGTATGGTTTGTTCGGCTGTTGCGTCGTGTATCTTGATACAAGCATCTGCGGCACCCGAGGCTAAGATGTTATTGTTGGAGGCTGGTAGAAACTATTAGAGAAATGAAAAAACAAGATTTCTCTTTAATGGGAAAGATAGCATATCAAACTGTTGTACAACGAGAATGTTACCTGACCAAGTTTTAGATAAATTTTGATTATTAGTGGATATTTTTTACGATTTTCGCAATCACGAAAAGAAGTTTGTTTATAACTGAAAATCGTGTTTTGTATTTGATAAGGAAACAACGCAGTTTTCGAAAAAGTTTACAACGAGTAGATTAAACAAAATATATAGTTTAAAAACCTTGACTGCAAAAATATTTCCGTCGTGTCCAGTTTGAATGACGGTTTTTTGTTGTTGTCGTACGGTGTCCCAAACTATGATGTTAAAATCGTCCGATCCCGATGCGAGATACCTAAAAGAAAACAATTACTCACATATAGCATTATGTATCCTTATCGAAATGAACATTTGTAAAAAGGGTTGCGAAGCATTTCGCAGTTTGTTGGTAAAAACTTAAATCTCAACATTAGTAGGTTTCTTGAGTGTATCTAATGATAAGCGCCACAAATTTTCCGTTCCAATGAGGGGTCAAACGTTTTCGTAGTATTATTATTTCTCGAGATATAGATGATTAAAGTTCACTAGATTCATGCGGAAAGATATTTTTTCGGTACCGTAATATTGGAAAAAAAGGATGAAGAAGAAAAATAACACCATGGTAGGAAGAATTTATACTAAGAATACATTGCATTGATCTTGTTAGATTGTCATAACAAAAGGGCGAAGCTATTCATTCTTCATGTTTCGCAAAAAACAATGTCGGATTTTTCGAAAGTGATAAAAATTTTGCGACGAGAAAAAAACGACGAGGTTTTTTGAAAGTGGCGAAAATTTTATCTGACAGAATCAGGGAATAAATCACATGCTAAAAAAATGTTCTTTAAATTTTCAGTCCGAAAAAAATCATTGATTTAACTTACTCTCCACAATCACTCCACTGCAAACAATTCACGCATCCAGTATGCCCCTAGAAAAAAAACACACAAAGGTTGTTTGTTTTTTGGGGTTTAAAAATATATCAATTTGTTCGTCAAACATTTTCCCTCTTGCTCACATCCTTTCTCTTCACCGCAAAGACATATAATCCATACAGTATAGTGTCAAAAACAAAAATACCCCCTCCAAAAGAAGCGCCTGTATTTGTTTGATTATAGAGTATCAAGTGTTGGAAATATTTAATTAAACCCCTTGAGAAAGAAACCCCTTGCTAGGAAGGAGTAACTTACATTAGACACTTTACAGACTTAGAATGAAAAGAACAGCGTTTTATACAAAATTTTCTGAAAAAGGGCAATTTCATGTTCCATTTGTTTAGTAGGGTAATATGATTAGGGCCTTGATAAGAGCCTAGTGGTTTGTATTTGTGTTAAAAAGTCAATCTACAGCTTACTAATTAAACAAATTTATCATTCATTTATTATTTATCATCTTTTCTTAGAACAGAATACAGTAAGTACCTCTAGTTCATTTTGCAAACCAAGTCTTTGAGCAAATGGCAAATTTATTTGAAGCGATTTCTGAACTTCAATGTTGGCTCCACTCTGAAAGGTTTTTGGTAGAAAAATAATGAAAACAATTTACACATTAAATCTCTAACAAAACTAAACTCTAACTAAAATCGCAGAATTACAGGGTCTTTTCCCAAGAATGATGGTAAAATTCGGAAAACGATCAGGTCAAGTCAGGGAAGTATCCATCAGGGAAGTGTCCACAGAGAATTGTCTGTTAGGGAAATGTCTGTCAGCATAATCTCTGGTCACCCCAACATCATGACTTGAATCATGATTTGAAATTAACTAAGTTAGGGTTTTTTAAAGGTGAATGATCGGTGGAGGACCAGTTCACTAACAGGCTTGTTTAAAGGAAATTTTATGAAATTGATATTAAAAATTAGGTTTTAATTATGTAGCTAACATAGACTAAAATCTTCAGAAACCACTAATTAGTTTTATTCTAGAAGCTGATTGTCTCAAGTTACTGTACATATGTTTATGTAAATGACCTAATATTCTATGGGGACAGCCACTGTAAAAGAAAAAGCTCAGTAAATCATATAAAAACATCAGTAGAAACTCAATTACATACATACAGATACATATTTTTTTTAAATTGAGACTCTTAGTGAAAAAAAGTACAACACTGTAGATTCATACAGCAGTGCCATACCCAGAGTTTTTTAAGGGGATACTGTTTGTGTGCTACAAAATTAGCTGTTACACAAAGTGTCCCAATCGTGGGCACAAAGGGGCCAAAAAATCTTTACTTTTCATTTTTTGGGCTGATTATTTGGGTCCCCAAACTGTCCAACCGGTAGGAAAATCAGTCTGAGTACGGCACTGGACAGACAAGAATTCCGACCATTAAAAATATTAGAAAAGAAAAAACTTCAATGGATGGAAGTCAGCTGAACTATCAAACAAACAATACCCATGATAGCTGGAAAAGAATAAAACACAGCATTCAAACCTGTATTTCCCTTCTCTGGAATAACTTAAGTGGATTCCTATCTGATTCTTTATGCTTCATCTCTGATTCCTAATTGTATATTTACTGAAATACAAAACAATTTAAAATATGAATTCCAATGTAGCTATTGGCAACTTGATTATATACAACACAATACATTACACCGAACCAGCATGGTGTCCCCCCCCCCTTAAGAGAAGGGGGAGCAAATTTGTTTTGAATTTCAGATTTTTGTTGGGGGTTGGAATTTTCGGCAAAGTTGAACCTACTCAAAACGAACGGAACGCATGCGCAGTTGACACCATGAAAAGGCGTATTTGTAAACAACAACGCGAAAAGACGACAGCGGAGATACAAACCTTCCTGAAAGATGAAACTAAAGGTTTTCAAAAAAAAATCCAAATTGCCACATGCTTAAAACGTCTGTGATATAGATATGATTTAGGTCCGTGTACGGGGACCTAAATTCTACAATTATTAGCCCCCCCAAACAAGTACTTTTGGTGAAGTCTCAAGCACTTAAACCAGCCCTACTTCCAATGTTAACACCCAAATGCCCTGACAAACAAAATGTAACCGATCGAGTCTGGAAGTGACCTGCATGTAACTATGTACCAGTATCACAAAACCATTTGCGATGTACATTTGTTCTACGGGTGGGTGCGCACCAATGCTGGGTCAGCCAAAAGCTGCAGCTCATTGGAGGGAATTAGTGCCCCATACATATGACTTACAGGTGAGTGCTTAATGATTCGATGTTAGTTAGAGGGGGTTGGGTGTCTAATATTGTTAAACACAGGGAAACCTTTTCGGAAAAAATCGGGGAAATCGGGAAATCAGGTTTTTCTCACGCATTTTGGATTGGCCAACTTGACACCTATAGTCAACTGCGCATGTGTTCCGTTCGTTTTGAGCTTGCAAGTTCGAATTTGTGCAGTGTGCACTGCAAGCAAGGCGTTGAAATATATATTGCGCTTGCCGATTGATTACATCATTCCAAAATGGTGGGTTCGCACAGTGAAAAAAGACGCGTGGGGATGTCAAAAAGTAATGGTTGAACATTTTTATGATGGAAAAAAAGGGTTTATGTAAAATATTGATTGCGATTAAAAAAAAAAATTTTTGTCACAGCTTGACCTACCCCATTTACCCCGTACTTTCGTAAATTTTACGGGGTTCACCCAGGGTCGTACGATCATAGAGGGTCTGGGGGTCATTCAAAAATCTCAACCAAAAATCCCAACTGACCCACTCTTCCAACCATATTTTCGGACGCTAAAAGTTAGAATATTTCTGATGGCTCTAATAAATTTTTAACAAATTCACTGTTTAAAACCGAAAATTTGCTATAAAAAAAATGGATTAGGAATGAAATTATTTTTTAATGAAATTAGATCATCCTTTTTTTTCAATATTACGGTACCGAAAAAATATCTTTCCGCATGAATCTAGTGAACTTTAATCATCTATATCTCGAGTAATAATAATACTACAAAGACGTTTGATCCCTCATTGGAACGGAAAATTTGTCACGCTTATTGCGAAGCATGAAGTATGAATGCCCGAGCTCTTTTGTTTGTGAAACTAATCCACTAGATCAGAGAGAGTATAGAACTTCTTCCTAAAATCTATATACCTAGGCATTTTTCCGTTCGATAGATATTTTTTTTTAAATCAGGATAATAGTACGGCGCCGAGTACGAAGAGTAAGTGTACGGAGAAACTTTAAACTTTTTTAGGTTGCCGGTATTTCCAGTGTCTTTGTTTTGTTTTTGTTCTTTGAGCGAATAAAGTGAAGGAAAATACAAAAGTTTTCCATCGCTCATCTTTTTGAAGTTTAGCTGGACCAAAAGATTCCTTTTCAACTTAAACTCCCTTAACTATTTATATCTAAAGACAAGTAAAGTAGAATAACCGACATTCACCCACTTTAGACAGAAATTCTTATTCAAACACAATCTTGAGACTTTTCAAATGTTTTGTTTTTTAAAGAAATCTTTCTAATACATCCTATGTATGTATAACTATATTGTTTTGAAAGTAATTCTACTAAGACAACATGAGAAATAACTTTTAGCTTCATATAACGGTTGTTTTTGTGTTTATTTTATTTACTTTGTGATTTTTATTGGCATTAGGCTCTGCTGTGAACTCTTTTTGAAAATCTCTATCCTGTAATGTGTTGTGTTGTTGTCTTTTGAATTCTTGCTTTGTGTTTTATTTTATTTACTTTGTGATTTTTATTGGCATTAGGCTCTGCTGTGAACTCTTTTTGAAAATCTCTATCCTGTAATGTGTTGTGTTGTTGTCTTTTGAATTCTTGCTTTGTGTTTTATGAGTTGTTAATTGTTTTATCTTCCCCTTTCTTTAAATGTCTTTTGTGCCTACTTAACAAGTTATATTCACACACAATGAATTGACGTGTTATTGGCAGTGATAGACATTTGGCAGAAGGAGCAGGGGACGTACATAACGTGTTTTGTTTTGACATAATAAAGTTTCAAACGTTTGTTTACTCTTTCGAACATTTGCAAGATCAAATTGAATATTTTCCTAAGTAGTATATAACATTTAAATTTGTGGCCAAGTTAAATCAAAAACCTTGTTTAAAAGAGAAAAGAGGAAGGACACTGTTCCTTTTTTTTAGGTTAATGCCGCCATGTTTGATTTTTGTTTGTTTACGCTTTCTTGCATTTCCGTTAGTTTTGAGGTCAAGTCGGATTGGCGTATTGTGGTACATTTCGTTTACACGACGAAGAGCCGGTCTAATACTTTTATTTTGCTAGCAATCTGCGAAATGCTTCGCAACCTTTTTAAAAATTGTTCATCATTAGATATGCTCAAGAAACTTAATGTTGAGATTTGAATTTTTGCCAGCAACCTGCGAAATGCTTCGCAATCCTCCTTTTTTATACAAATGTTCATAGTCATGATTAGTATTTTTATAATCCATGCAAACAAACATACTACCTTGGCAATGCAATCAGTGTTCTTACTCCGTTCACTACAAATATCTGTCTATATAGTATAAAAATTCCATAAAGCATATCAACTTGTAATCAACCGAAACATACCTTTTCACTCAAAAACCAAAATCCTCAGCCAAACCAAAAAAAAACCACAACAAATTTTAAGTTTCAGTATATAGCATTTAGTATTTCAGACAAGTCTCACTTTAACGCCCGTTTGGCTGGCGGAACACTCTCTATGCTTCGATCGCGCGCGTGGTTGTTGCGGAGGATATATAAGTCGGTTTCTCTTCAATCGTATATATTCTTAACTCTTCTTCACTCTTTCAATCAAATCTGATAAACGTATACAAGATTGCCCTTATATACCCTAGTGGTAAAAATCTGGCACTTTCTGACGTAGAATATTCTATAATACTCACAATAAATTATATACAAAAGAACTAAAAATAGAAATAGTTCGTGAGCTCATACACGTTCTTCGTGTACATTCTTCAATGTTCACGACACTCCCACCGCCGATTAAATTTCATCAAGCGAGTGTCCGTAAATTTTGCGTCTGGCTTCGATTGCTGCCCTTCTTTGTGGTCTTGTAACTCTTTCTTTGGTTTCGTTTATTTCAGGCAATTTCTTTGTCCTTTCTTTATTCTTGTCTTTGTGTTCATTTGTTTCGTTTGCGTGGTACTGTCTATCGTCATCGTTACATTCAAGTGGATATAAGTGTACTAGAAAACGCTGTAAAACATTTTTGTTTGGAAGCATTACTTTAGCTGCTCTTTCTCGGCCATATCTACTCTCGATTAATTCGATGATTTTCCCAATCTTCCAAGTTCCTCTGGGTGTTGATTCTTTAAGCTGAACGATTTCTCCGACCCTGGGTTCTCTCTGTGATTGTACTCTTGGGTGCTTGTTAAAGATTGTGACTTCTTTCCCGTGCGTAGACTCAGGAGATATTGATCTTTCCATATCTGCCAGAATTGTTCGAGATGTCGATTTCCTTTTTTCCATGTTTCCAGTAAGATTTGTGATGAACTGGGTTTGTCAATGTTAAAGTCCGGGTCATTTTTATCCTCGTTTTCATTTCATGTCAATCACAGGCAATCCGTTCTTGGTATTTATTGACAGAAAATGCGTTGGTGTGATGATGGTTCGATCTCGTCGTTTATGTAGATGAGTGGTCTGGAGTTTATTGTTGCCTCGATTTCAGTTAGTGTTGTTTGAAGTTGAAGGCTTGTTAGTCTCAATTTTTTCTATACTCTTCTTCAATGCCATCTTGGTAACTCCAACGAGACGTTCGTAGAACCCTCCCATCCAGGGCGAAAGTGCGATGAAGAACGACCAATTAATTCGTTGCTCGCTTACGTAATTACTATGTACTGCTGGATCATTTACGACTTTCTCTCAGACAATATCAATTGTGTTCTTTGTGACCTTAAATTGCAGTGCGTTGTCTGAGACTATATTCGGTCAGGTTTTCCTCTACATGCTATGAATCTTCTTAATGCCAATAAGAACTGCTCCGGTGTCATATCTTCAACGACTTCCAAATGGACGGCTCTTGTGGTAATACATGTGAATAAACAGACCCAGTTTTTTGTTTCGTTTTTTCCTCGTTTTACGTATAAGGGTCCAAAATAATCTATTCCAGTGTTGGTGAAGGCTGGCGATTTACTTACTTTACTTCTCGGCCATGGTGCCATAGGCTTTGTCTTGTAGGGACCTCCTTGATGCCGTATACAAATCAAGCATTTTCTTAGTGCTGCTTTTACTTCAGCGCGGCCTTGTGGCATCCAGTATTTCTGTCTTATCTGTACAAGAGTTTGAGATACACCTCCATGATGAATCTTGCGATGTGTTATATCTTCAATCAAATAAAGTTGTGTATAATATTCTTTTCGTGGCAACAGGATAGGTGAGATTGTTTCGTCTTGAAGTTCGGCGTTGTTGAATCTTCTCCATATAATCTAATTAAGCCGTTATCTTTTACCATTGGGTTCAATTGACTCTTTCTCTGTTCTTCTTTGAGTTGGCCTTTTCCTTTAAATGTTTTGATTGGTTAACCACATTAATTCGCTATCTTTGATGTCTTCAGCAGTCAGACTGTTCTCCTTGTTTTTCCGTAGATGTTGAATGAATCGAGTAACATAAGCTGTGACTCTTAACAATTTTGTAAGTGATGAGTACTTAGTTTCGTCAATGTTGAATGGTGACTTGAATGGTGACTTCAATTGATAGCGATAATAATCGTGTGCAACTCCTGAAATCTCATATAAAACCTCGGTTTTCGGTTCAGATTCTTCTTCTATTCTTTGAATATCAACTTCATCAGGAACATTCTTTGATGGTCGGCAGCATCTTAAACTTAGAAATTTGCGCGTTTGATAGTCGGCATGCATCTTTCATGCTGCCGACCATCAACCAATGATGCTACCGACCATTAAAGATGCTGCCGACCGTATACGGAAAAAGAATTTGCCGCGCCGCAGGCAGGGTGTAATCTCTTACTCTTTTCCGCCCCGGCCTGATTGAGAGAGTTGATGTGTTATAACAAAAGAAACTAAATGTAGACTCTCTCTTGATAGGGTCTGATGATTAGGGTTGCGGATGGGGGGTGGGGCAGGCAGGGTCACGGATGAGGAGAAGGAGAGGAGTAGAAAGAAAAGTAAAGGATAGGGCGGCAAACTATTTTTAGAGAGCACACACCCAATTTATCACGTAACCAACTAACATCATCAAGAGCAATTATATGGTTACCTATTTAATACCTGTAAAACTGTAACCTATTATATTCGCCAGTAAATATCTTACTTTACACCATATGATCTACGTTAAACCTCTACGGTCTTTTTTTAGGTACATTTTCGATTGAGTGGAGTGTCAACCCATGCCTAGACGGGAAACCCGTCTCTTGACTTCTTCTTACTCAAGTGGAGGATTGTAGAAGTTGTGAAAAAGTATAAACAGGTATCCTGGCTAACCCATACCTCGCTCGTTCGTTCCCCAGGGCTTCTTGCTTTATTCTTTTTTTATTATGGCAAATCTGGTATTATTATTTATATATTTTAACGGCAGAAAATTTTGCGTTTTCGCGTCTTTTCGCTCGCATCTTCGCGAAAATCTTTTTCTACTGATGTATGTGTGGGGGGATGTGTAGAAGTGAAAAAGTATAGACATGGTATCCTGGCTACGAACGTTAATGCATTTGGAAATTTCAAATCATCACACAAAACTAGACTATTTTAGAGGCTCGGAATCATCGAGTTAAAAAAGTCGAGTTAAGAAAGTCGAGTTAGCAAATCATCGAGTTATGACGTCATA
>JAYRBV010025073.1:0-10686 GCA_036023255.1 Mitrocomella polydiademata
TCCGTTGCGTTGTGTTTTTGTTTTGTTTTGTTTTTTTGAGTTTCTGTCGTGTAATAATAGACTGTTTACTAGTCTAGTTTAGATTGGACGGTGGAGGTATCTGCTTGTACACACAATCAGACTTTACAACTGCCGTGTGGCTAAAGGCCTAATTTCGAATTCAGGTTTAGGTGGGCTGTATAGCACGTATACTAGCAAAAATCGCGAAAATAGGACCGACCGGACTTATTGCGTTTAGTCCGGTACTATATAAGCACGTATGGTTGTGGAGGCTTGTGTTGTCCTTTTATGTTCAAAACACCTCACTCTTACCTCCGGAAATCGGTTTGTTTGATACTGTTTTCAGGGGGCGGGCATGTTTCTACAAGAGTGTTGCTTATCATGTGTGGACATGTCATATGTTCAACTCCGTGTTTATGTTGATGTTGTGGTTTTTAAAAATCCTTTTAAATTCACAACTTTGTTGACATTGCTATATACAGAGTGATTTATAGAGTTGACATAATAAAAAAAACCGAAGAAATTAAACATCACAACACAACACAAGAAACATACATATGGATTCATGTTGACTGGTTTATCAAAAACGTTATACTTTTACTAGCGAGAAACGTCTTGAATTGAAATTATATGACTTTTATTTTTCGGGCGATATGCTCAACAAAAATCTTATGTGAAGGAGTGTTTTTCGAGGCAATATTGCGTGCCGTATCGATAGTAAATCACACCTCCATAGACGTTTTTGAGGGTCTTGCCCGCTTGGTAAACAGGATTTTGTTTTCAACATAAAAGGATACTTTCTGAAAATTTTGCCCGCTTGGTTTGTTCAGTTTTTACTGTATTTACGTGACTTTTAGTCACACAGGCAAGACAAAGTGGACAAAGGGGGTGACTCATGAACAATAGATTAAGTGTTAGTTTACCAAGAACCATTCATTGTGATGACGTATTTTTTGGCGTTCCAGGTTGTATGTGTCATAAACATTGGAGAAATGAGAACAATCAAAATGCGTATGTCAGCAGTTTTCAGTTTTCCCGTGGGTGTTATATAAGGGCATTTCTCCACTTTGACTTTTATGAACAATTTGCCGGATGGTTTGTTTACATGGTGTATCTATCAAGGAATTGATCAATATTTTGTTTATACTCTTTGTATAACTTTTACGTGAAAGGAAGAAGGGTATTATAATTATTCGTCACCGATAGCCGCACGTAACATTTACGTTCCGTGAAACTACATAAGTAACCGCCCTGTATAATTGTTCAATGATTTTGCTTGATCTTATAGTTACAAGTTATAGATATCTGTATGCAAATCTCCATTTCTTTACCTCTTTTTACACAGAGACCATTGACTATTATTAATAAAAAAAAATAGAAATATTATATAAATAAAGAAGAAAGAAATAGACAAAGAAATTCAAATATACTTTCCCGTAAAGTTATGAAGTTTCGGTAAGTATTTTTTAATCGCATCACTTTCTGACTATAGTGCAGGTAGTGTGATTCGCAGACCTTACACAACACGGTAAAAAACACGTTGGTGTAAAGACAACCCCATTTTGCAATGAATGCAAAGTAGACTATAGTACAGTGAATACCATTCTCCTTTGTTTTCAACTATGCGCTTTACATACGTTTCTACAGCTCTCTTATTTTGTGTGATTTTGGTCGAAGATCTGAAGCCAGATCAACTAGTCCAATAATATCAATGTGGAGGAGTGTTTTTATTGATAAGACTCTCCTTCACATTGATGCTGGATGGAAAAATATTAGTTTGATCTGGGAATTTTCCAGGGTCCTTGGAAACCAAGGAAATAGAAAAGGTCGAAATTTACTGAAGGTTTTCCAGAACTTGCGAACAGTCGCTGGGTTGATCGCAAACAGCTTTTTGTAAAGTTTTGTGTGTGCTTGTCACGTTGTTTGTTTCGCCTCGTATGCATACCCGCATCACGTGGTTGATAGGGTACTTCAAACAGCAATGCGCAAATTGGCTGCGTCAATACACGGTTTCGAAGTGTCAAGTACGCATGCGTTATGAACGGTTTCTATGGCTACTCGAGCAACTGTAATAGGAAAATGCGGTCTTGTACTGCAATGGTCACAAACGGTCTACCAAAAACAAGCTATCAAAAAGAAACCGTTGCAGTGTAAGAACGCGTTTTCCTATTACAGTTAATCGAGCAGCGTTAGCAACCTGAGACGTTGAAACAATCTATTGCTATATATAACTGTACTAGCTGCTAATGCAGCGTCGAACGCTCCAAATTTACATTGCTTACGCCATGAGACAATAAAAACAAAACTTGAGCGCTGCGCACCAACAATCGACTATTTCGCAATTTGTATTCAGGTAATTTTATTGACGTCAATAACAATAAATGAAAACGTTGCATTGAGCTCTTATTTGTCGGTTGTTATATTCACGGGGTATAAAAATATACAAAGCTGTACAAAAAAATGTAGGATTACGATAAAAGAAACCCCCGGGCAAGAATTCGGCCCTGAACCTCCTTGGTTGTATTTTGGGTTAAAAGAAGCTCCTCCAAAACGGATGGTATGTGCGACCAATGATAGTGGCTCACAGAAAATTTCTTACGGTAATATTATATAGATACAGTTGTTCAAAATCGACATCCTCGTGATTGACCAGCAACATGGTACGCGAAATGTAGCAAAAACCACCATTTTTACCGTTGTTTTTGTTCAATACTTTCTGCCTTTAAAGTAGACGGTGAATTCTTCCTCTCAGAAAATGATGAGTTCTTAGAAGATCGATGATGGTCCTCATTAGGAGACGTATGGCGGTGAACGTTTTGTTTTGATTTGTTTAGCTTAGTTTTAACATTTACAAACATTAAAAAGATCATATGCTCCGATCCAAGACGTACGAAAAACATTACATGAATGTACCAACGTCAAGAACGCAATACAGTGTAAGCGTATCAGGCTCACATTTCAAACAACATTCTCTGTGAAAACAGGCCTTTTATTTATATCTTGCAACGTGTTTACATTACGCAAAAAGGTTGAAACATTCATCCAAAGAGGTTCAAAGTTATAACCTCCGTGATGTTTGTGAAAGGTTTCAGGTTAACTGACCGATTGTGAAATTCCATGCCTCCTTTTAAAGATGCATTCTATTTTTAAAAGAGAACTCAGACAGTTTTCCTACGCCCATGGTATCGACAAAGAAGGGCTCAATAAAAAAACTTTTTTTTATTGATTTTCATACTTTACTCCGCGTTTTTTACGTAAGAACGTCATCTTTATAAGAACAGAAAGGCTGGAGAAATTTTTGGTTTATTGTAGTACAGCAGAAATTGAAATTTCAGTTGTTTTTATGGAAATATTTAGAAATGGACAAGAGTAAACTGCCGATACATCGCTTTTGTAAACAAGTTTCGCACTGAAGGAGGGAAAAATAATTTCTTTGTCGCGACTAAAAGTCATTCATACAAGCCACTTTCCTGGAATAGGGCCTTGAAAATAACTCGCATTGTCTACCCAAGATAAACATTTTCATTTACATTTGTTATTTTCATAAACAACCCATTCAGAAAAAAAAGGGGAATTCGTTTCGCTTTAAGTAAAATAAGTTGTTGAAAAGAGGCAACGGAGAACACAATAACTTGTTGGATTGGAATATTTTTCTCTCAAGGGAAATGACAAAATTCGCCAGTGTAGCCGTATTTATCCAGCGGACGGGGGGGTACTCTAATGGGGTTGTGTAGAGGAGTTGTGTTATTGAAACGGCACGCCATATAGTGCTTCTCTTTAATACAAGAGACTTTGGCTCAGGAATTTCTTGTTGGCGTTATTGTGTGATATTATTAGGTGTACCGGGAAATGTCGGGAAAATCTTAACTCGGGGAAAGATTGGGATCGAAAAATAGCGTAAGTAAAAACATCATAAGTTCTTTTTTGTGGGCAAAGTTTTTTATAAGAGAATATTGTTGTTTTTTGCCTCTTTGGTAGAGGTAGATGGTAGATGTACATGGAACTTATTATGACACATCCGAAATCCAAGCTTTACTAAAGCCAGGTGACGTCATCTAGAACTCTAGCCATCAGTCATATGGATGGTAGTTATCAATTATTTCTTAGATTGAAAATGATCGAGGCAAAACTTTCCAAACAAATTCAGTAGAGTTTTCAATTAAAAGAAAAGAAACAGCTATTTTACTTGTGTAACCGTGATATTTTAGGCTTTTCAAGTGGGTTTTCTCTGTTTCCGAAACAGATTTAACAGGGTTTTCTATTAAAAAGGAACAACAACTAGTTACTAGGGGTCTATATCCGTTAAAGCGTCTGTCGTGGTTTACTGGTCTATAACAGTTATGTTAAGCTTTTGTAGTGGTTTTCTCAGTGTCCCAAACTAATTCAAAAGAGTTTTGTGTGAAAACTTTTATTGGTCTATAACCGTTATGTTAAGCTTTCGTAGTGATTTTCTTACACACACACACATATATAAACAAAACGTCATATCTCACAGAATGTTTATCCGTTGAGAGAAAGTTCAAATTACGAAGTGACATTCTCCACTGTTTTCGAAGGAAACTCGCACTATTATGTTGATCATGTTTTTTCATTTGAATAGAAAATATTATGTAAGACATTGAAGAAAATTATTGAAAAAGAATAAGAGAGTAAGAGAGAAAAAGGGGAGGGAAAGAGGGAGAGAAAAAGTTTCTGCCAGAAGATGATTGAGAAGGTCTGTCGCCATGTTCACTACAATTAGGTATGTGTTTTTCATCTTTTACTTTGTTGTTGTGCGGTTGTAATTTTTAATCTGATTTGTATCGTTCTTCGGGAAATCGAGAAATTGTGATTTGTCATGTTGATTACAATCCGGTATGTGTTTTTCACCCTGTGTTGCAGTAATAAATTTTAATTTGAATAGCTTTATAGCCTTTAGATTCTTTCCAGAAAGGGCCTATAGCCGGTCAGACTTGTGTCGTTCTTTCGGGAAATCGGGATTCTCGGGAAGTTTTTCGGGAAATCAGAAGAAAAGAACATCAGATCTGATTTTCAGTCAGTCAAATCGAGAAACATTTAAAAATGTGACAATTTTATAGAGAAAGCACAATGAAGATCTTAATTAACAGTAATATATTCAAAGTACATTCGAGTAATACGAAGCTCTTTCAACATTGTCTATCATGAGTATATTTGCTGCATTTTATTTCAGTAAATATTTCGCTCTAAAATTACAAAATAGGCTATCTTGAATGAAATTAACTCTTTAATTTAAAGGGACCATAGTCAATACAATGTCCATGCATTGTTTGAATGTTAAAGCAATATTGTCAGGTTCGCAGGTCATGGTTTCCAGGTTAGATTAGCGTTTATTTAAAAACATTTGTGTTCAAAAAAAATAATTTCTCTTCTTTGTTTTTCTCTTATTGTAGGGAATTTTTGTACAATGGTAAGAATACCCCGGGCGAGGTTGTATACGGGCGTTATCTGCGCGATCTACCCAGTAAGAAGATTGCGGACATCGAAAAGGACACCCTATCCGCCTTCTGTGCACCGCCCAACGGTCTACAAGATGTTCATCAACAGATGAAGAAAAAACAGACCACCAATAAAACGGATTCATCCCAAGAAGCCATCATTAAAAGTAAGTGTTACTTTAAGGTGATTAAATGATTTTTATACCGCGAAATGAAGTTTTGTCTTCGTTTTCCTAATAATATTTGAATTTTGCGGATAGCCCGACCCACGAAATTTAATCCCCTTAAAGTAAGCCTGTCATTAAAAGTATGTGTTAAGCCTCGATCACACTTCATGTTACCTAGGCCCGTTTTCCACTAGGGAATTTTTCGTACGATAAGTGTAGAATTCCCAAATATTAACAAAAGCTGAAACCTGCTTTTAACTTTATTTTATTTTATTTGCATCTGCAAACCGTCTGTTAAGAAACGTCATTATAGTCCACAAAACTATCCAGAACCGTAATTTGAAAGGGTTTGAAATTTTTGGAATGCCTTATTGAGCCGGTCGGCGCTTTATCAGGGTCTTGATTTATCTTTTTATTTAACTATTTTGGCTGGGCATTCAAAAGAAAAGATGATTTTTAACGTCCTTGGTACCAACTTGGTAGCGGGCAGTGAGAGAAAATTACGTTTGCCTTACTTTTATTATCAGACATGATCCTCTCCCGCCTAATAGCCAAATTCCTCCGTTTTTATTTCAAATTTAGAATTTAGAAATCAGCCAAAAAGCCGATCTATTTTGAAAAAAATTGGTTTGTTTCGCTATCTTTCATCCGGGATCATATTTTTTATCAACTGTGTCTTTCTCTAGATGTTGTCAATTGGAATAATCGGAAAGACTACGCCGACGGTCTGTGTCTCAGTTTATACGAGCGCAGCACACACAGTACCACCAAACAATTCATCGGAGATCCAGTTGCCGACTCATTAGCCGTGGTCACACGTAAAAACTCTTCTATTCTTGCGTTAGCCGACGGTGTTAGTTGGGGGCATAAGTCCAAGCTAGCTGCCACGTGTAGCATCTACGGTTCCGTGACGTATTTGAATGAACATTTACCGACGTGTAAAAATACAAAGGATGTATTCCGACACATTCTAAAGGCGTTCGAACGCGCTCAACAATGTATTGTTTCCGAACAGGGTACCATGACGACGCTTTGTGTTGGTGTCGTGGTACCGTTGCACGAAAAGAACAAATATGGATTTTGCGTTGTGAACGTAGGCGATTCATACGCTTATGTTTTTAACAGACATTACGGTGTGAAAGAGGTAACCGAAGGTTCCCACCCCATAGATGAATTACGTGACATGAGACAAAGCGGAGGGGCCCTAGGGCCGGCGGACGGTTACAATCCGGACCTGTCCAACTTAACTTGTTCGTTTGTAACTCTGGAGAAAGGGGACTTAGTTTTTCTATGCAGTGACGGTGTTTCTGACAACTTCGACCCGATGGTGGCGAAGTTTAAACCGAACCTGAAAGGTGAAGTGATCAGTATTTCCTCATCCGGGGGTGAGTCCACTTCGGATCCGGAAACCGAGAATTGTAAGAACATCGAACGCGGAAACAGTGAAGTATTTGAACAGATTCTGCCAGCCGTGCTTCCCGAGATAGAAATACATTCGAGTGCTGGTGGAACGGGTCTACCCATTTGTACAAATTGCTTAAAAGAAGAACAATGCAGAGTAAAAAGAAATTCACCGGTATCTTCTACGGCTCCGGAAGCCAGCAAAGAAAAGCGTAAGAGCCTTATCAAGGAACTTTTTCCGGACCTAAATACTATATCAGATGTGTCTCTGTGTAGTAGTGGAAGTGAAGACGATGAGGGAAAAGAAGCCTCCGTAAAATGCGTTCACTGCGGTGGAAAGTTGACTCGAGGGGCGTTATCAAGGGTGTACTCGAACGACCGCCGTAGTAGCGTGTTGGACTTTGATACTACTGCCGTAAAGATTTCAACGAGCACGTCAATGGGCCATATGGCGCGGGACAGTAAGACAGGCTCTGAGGATGAGAGTCAGCGCCTTAAGAGCAATTCCTTCACTCACGTGACGCAGCTCTCTAGCACGGGTGTCGAAGTCGAAAAAGACGCTACCATCGCCAAACTACAAAACTCTTCGACGCGCGGAAAGTTGATGAGTCAACCGAGCGTGGACTTGCACACGGGAAGAAAAACAAAGAAGGAGTTGAAGTTTAACGAAAATTTGACGCCCCGTGAAAGACGCGAGGGTGCCCTCCAACGTATGAATGAGGTAAGGTAACGCGGTGAAAACATTTGTGAAATCAGTTGTAATCAGTTCTATTTTTACCGGGAGGTGGGCGGAGAGGGACGCTCTAAATAGATTAATTTTTTTTTGTTATTCCTGATCTAAATTTCCAAGAAGTTTTTTGAAAAAAGTAACTAAAAAATCTTTCATAAAATTCAACTTACTCGTCCGAAATCGAAATGTGTTTCATAATGGCCACCCATACCATAATTTGCAACCTGAAGTTTAAATACATTAAAAATTGTCGTTCCGCTCGTTCTGTGCCCGTTCCGCTCGTTCTGTGGTCGTTCCGCCCGTTCTGTCTTTTAGCAACGTCGACACAAAGAGTGACGGCGTTTGTTTTTTTTCAGGTGGCAAAAAATTAGATTAAGTTGAGAATTCTCCTCGACCTAATTTGTCACACGGTTACTGGAACTGCAACCACTGCCAAATTTGTTGGGACAAATTAAAAAAATCGTTTTTTTTGTAATTCGAGCCTTAACCCCCTATTCAATGTTGTACCAAACTTTTTTCTGAGCTCCACATATCTTTTAGGCTTTAAGAAAGAAATATTGATAAGGGAGTAAGGGAAGTTTTTCATCCTGTAGGGGTCTTTTTCGGACGTTAGACACAAAAATTGTGTCTGTCGCAGGTAATTTTGACTGAGATTGTGGCTCTTGTGAAAAAGTGTTTTTAACTCGCCAGTGAGTAAATTCTTTGGAGTGTGTTCTCTGAGATACACGCATCTCGTGTCGCATTTTTAGTCACAGCCGTTTTGCTTAATTTTCAGATCATCAGTGATATGATAGAACTGGATGAGGGTTTACTCAACATCAATGTAGGTGAAGTGTGCGGTCAAATCGTTAATTTCGTGATCGAGAAGACCGAGGAGAAACGTGCCGTGTTGGAACAAGTACCACAGTCCGAACTCAATAAGATGACTTCAAAGGAACGGAAAGTTCACAACGAGGGCATAAAAAAACAATTAGAAGGTATAAATTTTGCACAAAACTAGGGAAAATTTCGGGATAACACGAAATGTTTGCAGGTGACGAAAATGCTGTCTAACTTTTTTATATTATGATTATGGGATTTTGCGCTATTGAAAAACACGAATTTACCCCAAAAAAACAAATATTAAATTTTCACTTTTTAATTTTTATATTAAGAAACCAATTTTATATTTTTTTGCAAATTTCCGGACCAATTCTACCAGTACAGTCAAAAGTCACATAAATGCGAAAAAAACAACAAATTTACTAATGTTTTTTTAACGAAAGTTACTATTATTCACCTATACTACAAATTTTTCTTTTTCCAGGTGTTTCAGGGAAATTAGACCACGCCTCTATTGTTTGTTATGAAGTTGGTTACCATGACGACAGTCCGAATCCTATAACCTTGGACCCAGTGAAAAGCTTACCGAAAAGTAAACCAGAACAACTCCCAGGTGAGAATAAATCTTCCAGTCTTTACAGTTCTCTGTGGATTTTTGTTTTCTGTCCTCCACTTTGATTTTTAAATGACGTTTTCTCGAGGAACAGGTCCGGGGAAAAACCGGATCGGGGAAAGAACCGGGTCGGGGAAATGACTGCGTCGGGGAAGTGTCCGGTCGGGGGAAAAGTCCGGTCGGGATAGTGTCCATCGGGAAAATGTCTATACCGGATGAAACAAAAATAATGAGTAACATTACCTTGTGTTTCCTTTTCTAGCGGGAGTTCAACGTTCTGTCAGTGAAGACGGTGCCCCGCCACGAATCGACGGCCTTCCGTTAGATGTAAGTAGCAATGCAAGCGATTTCGATGAAATTTTCTACAATGAAGTCTCGTCTATATAAGAGTACGAAGGTGGAGAGGAGAGGAGGAGAGGTAATCATTGTATTTTGAAGGAAAAAAGTGTTTGCGAAGAAACTTTTATGGTCGCCGAAAATAAATAAATTTGTTGCTGGGGAAACTTTGGAAGGTTGCCCTATTTTGCATCAAAAACAGGTCAAAATTTGAAAGATTAAATTCAACCAACTCTGATCCCTGAAGGCATACTTTATAATCGTAACCGGTAACATTTGTATCTGGATGGCTAGAGGGTTATGAATAGTTTAAATAATCATCCCGTGGAAGTGCATTTCCTATCAATGCAGTTGGTGTTTGGCTGTCGTCTCGATGAAAACACCCTCCTCCCAAGAAGTTTTTTAAACATTCTGCTTTTTTCCTAACTTTAGTTTCCCACCACGAAGATGTTACAGACAACATGTCTCTGAAATCCACTCCATCGCAGATCTCTTTTTCAGCAAAACCAAAACAACTGGAAGAAGATTTTGGTAACCCTAGTGAAATCATGTTTCGTTACATCCATTCGTGGAAGAAGAAAATCTTGTCGTGTCTTTTTTTATATACGCACTGTCATTCGTCGAATGCTCTGCTCGGTCAATGGCTACCCTCCCCCGTGTGGATGTTTGTTGGCCACGAGCAGTATGCAGCTTTTTTATGTTTGACCACAGAACAGTCTCCCAGGTGGAGACTAGAGAAGAAAGAAAACATTTTATTTATATTCTCACAAAATTTCTTTTCTACTTGACCGATGAATATATTTTTAAGAAGTTTTTCTTTCTTTTGCTGTAGATAAAACTTTACCTTTTTTTTAAAATGAATTATATTAATATATTTTGTACGATATTTTTTTGCGGAAACATGACAGGATACATGAATTTCGACGTTGCTAAAAGACAGAACGGGCGGAACAACCACAGAACGAGCGGAACGACCACAGAACGACCCGGAACGATCTAGAAATACGAAATAATGTATTCAGGGCTTTAAGTGTTGATGTGATGTAACGGACTCGCAAACTTTTGGATAAGGGGGAGGGATGCTGCGGGCTGGCAGCCTGCAGATATATTTTCGCGAACCGAGGTCATGGGATACCTGACTTCTTTCTTTTAATACCAGAT
>JAYRBV010025084.1:0-10685 GCA_036023255.1 Mitrocomella polydiademata
TACTAAACGGTATTCCAAGAAATAAATAAATAAAAAATAAGATTTTTAATATTTTTTCCCTCTCGAAACCCGTTTTTAGAACAAGTGGTGACCCCCGTCTTCCGTGATCCCTACCCTAGCCACGGAAAGAGATCCGTTGGTAGACCATATAGAACATTTATCAACCAGCTTTTAGACGACATCGGATTACATGCAAGCCTCTTACCAGCGGCAATGTCGGACAGGGATATATGGAGGGATATGGTCACCTCAATCCGAGATTAACCATATGAGCAGAAAAAGTATAAAGCTTGTTTTCTCTATTTCTGAACCCCTTCTCTCTCGAACCCCTGAGGCTTGTTTTACCTATTTCTCAACCTCTTATTATCATTTATCATTTTTCATCTCCTCGCTTATTAACCCCCCCCCCCTCCGCTTATTAGTTTTTCGGAGTTTCCACACTTCCCGTTTTTACGACCCCCTCCCCCCCCGTCTATTCGGCACTCGAGAGTAAAAGCCATGTTTGGTGCTGATAAAATAAATTATCTTGTTAGCTGTGTAGTGTAACAGGTTTAGCAGTATCTTGGTAGCGGATAACGGCGAAAATATTGAGCCCGTATAGTAGCGTGGTCTGTAGAACGGGAAAATTGAAAATCGATTTAGAAAAACTTTCTTACCAAAATCTTGACCCGGTTTGCACTCTCCATCTTTGTATTAAGATATTCTTTTACGCTGTATAAAGAGTTGTGCGTAAAATAATGAATAGTTAACTAATCTACTGTTAATTTATTATTATTGAAATAAATTAACGGATTACATATTAAAGCTAAAAATCGCATGAATTATATAACAAATAGTTTTCAATAAATCAAAATTCGAAGGGCAAGAGTAACTTTTCATTGCGGCGCTGGTTTTCTAATATTGTACAATTTAAGTGTTTAAGGTGGTATTTACTAAAATAGCTATTTTTTATTGCGAGCGTTTCTGATAGTATTGTTTATACAAATTGACCTCGATGCAAAAGGTAGACTAACAAATCTTTTTTAAACCGCAGCACGGTAAAGGACTATTTCAAACTGAATTATGTCTAAGACATTCTCTACCCCCGAACTACAATCGTAGCCGTATATACTTGCACAAAATGAAAATTTAATTAAAACTTCCCCTCCCCCCTTGTTGAATGCTGTAGAGCACAATCAAAACCTAATACGTGACCATTCAACGTTGAATAAGGGGGGAGGGGAGGCTGAAAAGCCTATGTAGTTGTTTACTAAGAAAATAGTGCCAAAATATAATGAACTACAGAGAGTGTTACATATAAATGTTTAAAAAGTTTATTGCCACCGACATTTTCACCCGAACTACCCCAAGATTTATGTTTTACATTGAAGTCTCCTATTAATTACCGTTTTTTGAAACATCCAATTTATTACCTAGAGGGAAACTTACTTAAAGGATTTTTTTTGTGGGTAAATATATAGAGAGATTATTTCGTGGCCTTTAAAAATACAATTGTGACTCTATCGTGATGAATGTGGTCAGATCAAGCAATTAAAACACCACCTCCATTGGAGGGTCTATTCATAAAATATGTGATAAATACCCAACTAATGAGAAAGCAGATTCATCTTTAAGAAAAGTTCCGGTTAAACATAATATCCGGTTTTTCATCCACTACAAAGGCTTTGATGTCCAGCGAATATTTCTTTGCTTATCTACTCCCTTCTTTTATTCACACTTTTGTTTTAAGTCCATGGAATAAATGACGTTGTCTTAGGAAAATTCATGACTTGACTGATGAATTGATGATTTTTTCAAAGTAAATAATACCCTTTCCACAAATTGAGGTGTAAAACAGACCTTACTTTAGGACG
Source organism: Mitrocomella polydiademata (assembly GCA_036023255.1). Lineage (NCBI taxonomy): Eukaryota > Metazoa > Cnidaria > Hydrozoa > Leptothecata > Mitrocomidae > Mitrocomella > Mitrocomella polydiademata. The sequence continues at coordinate 1,854 of JAYRBV010025084.1, forward strand.
CGCATCGTATTGACCTGTAATGTAATTAACTACTGATAAAAGAATTTTGAATAGACGTGGTCTATTTATATTCTATCTCTATGATCTGACGACACTCTTTATGTTAATGGTTAAGTTGCCACTCAAACTAGCCTCATCTGTAATATTTAAGGCTGGATACTATCTATTGTTTCTAGCAATTTTGAAATTTATTATACAGGTGTGCAATATACCTTATCGGAGTTTTTTATTTTGCAATGCATGCCGGTACTGAATCGGGGATAAAGCAATATCTAACGATACTCATTGGAATCACGCTTTGTTCTACTTTGTTCTTATCTCCCATAAGTAATAAATGTAAAGTCATTTGAGAATCAGTGAGATGTCACTATCCCTGATACAATACCATCATGCACTTTGATTAAAAAACTCCGATAAGGTATATTGCATAAATTAAGTTGTAAGAGTTCACCACAAAGAGTGATACTCACTAACTTATGGTGCGCTGCTAAAATACTCTATTACAACTTTTGTATTTACTACTCATCACGGGTACAGCTATAATTCCGGTTTTCTCCTATAATCAATTTAGCTTACAAGGATCAGTTCCGGATGAAAAAATAAATGCGGACCAGAGGAAAGAGGGGCAAAAAAATTTTACATGCGTAAAAAAATGTTACAATTACCCGTCTATAAAAGTACGAGAAAGAAAAACCCACTAAATTTTAAATTTAGGCGAAACATAAAGATGAGTGGAATCTAGGCTAACAATATTGATTTAAAACAAACCAAAAAATATTTTATCTTGATTCAGTGTAGTTGTGTGTTTGGCTGTAGCCTGGATACCAGACCTTCCCATATATTTCTACACATTTGATTTCGAAAAAAGGTGGAACCCGCTTCTTCCACATACCGTTTTTGGTATGTAGGTATTTCATTGGATAAGAATTGCGTAATGATTTTTTCTAATTATTCGAAAAGATCCGCAGTACGGTGGTTAGTGTTAGTAAAACAATTCACTAAGAAAATCCCGTGAATTTTTTATGTAAGTGTGACCATGCGTATTTTCAACTGCAAACGTTACTGTCGCTCATGTTGTTGATGATTTTTTTTTACATGTTAGGAATGTGTGTAGGAAATTTTTGTGTAATAAATTTTTTTTTATAAACTGTCCTGGAAATTGTAAACTAACTATGATATGATATATTTTTTCAATGGCACATGGGAATCAATTGATTAACCCATAGTTAATCTTTTCTTTTTTTAGACTTTACTCCCAAATGACAAATGAGTTGATATTGATGAAAAATCGTTTTAATGTTTTTTTTGTAAATAGAAAAAACCGCAAGGCGAATGAAAGACAAAATTTTTGTTGTCAAGAACTAGAGTTTTTTCGTTTTGTGTTTTTTGATTTTCTACCATTTTTGATTATGCGAATTATGCAATAATCAAGGAACAATCGCGCGAAATTTGAATTGTTATTTCGATCTGAAATCAATGAACTGTTAATCATATCATCTTTAAACGGGTTCCCCCAAGCTCTCCTTTTCTTCCAATTTGAACCATAAGCTTTAAGGTGGAACACCCCCTCAGAGGCTATCTTCTTAGCAAATCAGTTTTAAGCTTGTTCTTTGATGGTAATAAGTAGATGTCGGTGCCATTAGATGAAAATCGAAGAAATATTTTGATCTATGAATAATTAAAATCCTCTCAAAAACGAAAACAGGGCCTCGGCGCTGGCCAAAATGGGGGTCGTAAGGGACTTTCATATACCTCAAAACTTTGCATGCGGACTCTAGAATAGTTCTTTTATACAATGAGCGAGACAAAAACCTCAAAAAATATCTTTAAAACTCAAATTGAGCACTAATTAGAAAAGTACTTCGCTCATTGTATACCTTGTTTCAAGGAGAGAATCAGGGTAAAATTTCAAGTTTCTAGCACTTTTAAATATTGCTGTATTTTGGGCAGGAGAAAGCAACCAGTCAAAAAGAGTATCTTGAGAAACTGGCGTTTTATAGTTTGAGGTCAAGAAAAACTCAAAAGAAGCCTTCTTACAGCCTTTCAACCAATAATTCACTTCGTTCCTATTAGTATAGGTCCCGTACAGTAGCACAGTCGCCTTTCCCTAATCACTAAAGAGCTAAAGGCTCAAGGCGCCACTCGAAAGCAAGCTTTAAGTGCTGCTCTACTAATGTTGTTTCGCAATTCAATCGCTTGTGGTGTCTAGGAAATCGACAAACCGTCTGAAACATGTCGATTTTACAAGTCTATCAGTTTTGATATATTTCTACATCAAATTTGAAAACGTCTGTTTTTGACCGTTTTGGGGGGTGTTCCACCTTAAGCTTTATATAAGTTACTAGGGAAGGAAATATATAGGACAATCAATATACTTGTATGGTTAATGTTAACCAAACGGTGCTCAATAAAACTAGAGTGTTTTAGAGCCAATATAAAGAAGGATGAATAAAAAACTAACGAGACATATTGTTTAGAATTCAGAAGTTTCGTGTTGTACACTCGTCAGCTAAACTGATACTGAAAAATCTTACAATAAATTCATAATATAGAGACTGACGTGACAAATCCCTAAGGGGTGTCATACATATAATGCGTTTTCATATAAAGGCGATGAAAACTTAAAGTGATAATTATTAAATAATTGTCAATCTTTAGAATTATAGTTCGCTAGGAGGAATTTGTTTGAATGACAGCACTTTGCTATTAATTCGTTTCGTTTATTCAATAGCTCGCTTTTGTTCGGGCGGGTAGAACAAGATCTCTTGTTTTTCTTGCAAACAGAGGGGAAAATTACGTGAACCATTTTTGTAGCTTTTCACCTGCTTAATAATCGACCATTTGAGTGAGGGAGTGTTGCTGTGGTTTTCTTTCAGGTCCCAAACGTAAGAGGACAATGATGTGCTGTTCATGTATTTCTTGTTGTTAAGAGACTGCTTATGACTGCTGAATCTTGTCTTGAAAGTTTTTTCCGTTAACCCAATGTAGACCTTCTTCGGAAGTTCGTGTGCTGTAACCTCACATTTGTAGACAACGGAATACCTTTGGAGAGTGCCAAAAAATACATGAACAGTAAAGTAAACAAGTCTTAACAACTTTTATGGTTAGTGGTTCGAACCGGGGTCAAGTCAGTTGATTTTATTTTTTATTTGTCTATTTTCTAGTCTCAATCAATTCAAGTCTCACTATCCCTTTAAACAAAATACCCGAAATTTAACAAGTATTGCTGCCTGGATAGAGCTGTCCATAGGAAGAATAACCTTGGCTAGGTACGCTGTTTTCATTTAGTGTACTGTGACAGTGGTTCGAGCCCCACTCAAGTCTTCCCATATTTTTAGATCTTTTATAAGGTCCAATGACGGGATTTTCTTTCCTTTAAAAAAAGTTGCACGTTCATAACATGTCAATAATCGCTAGAAGAAAACCAACGGATTAAGCTGGGTATCAGCTGCTAATCATCACGCCCTGCATACTGCTGGGCTTCGGCCGCTGAGTTACAAGCATATGAAGAAACCTGGGCTTCGGCCGCTAAACATGGGCTTTGGAAGTTGACGGAAAAAATACGCCACGCCGCCGCGAATTCATTTCGGTCTCTACACAAACTTCTAATGTTGTTTACACGTGTTAGGTGAAGTGAAATATCACGCCGTGAAAATCGCTTGTATCCCAATTTTTTTAAACATAAACCGAAGTGAAATTTTTAATTACAACTTGACTTGATGTATACTTTTTGAAAGAAAAATGTACAGAGAATGAGAAAAATGAGTGAAAATCATTTGCAATCCTTTTCTTGAAATATTTTGTGTTTAAAGAGGTTAATTTTTTTTTCTTAATCTATTCTTTATCTATCTATCTACGCATTATTTTTTTTTTTAATCCCCCCCCCCCAATTCATGCCAAAAAAAAATTTGTTGCGAAATCTTTTCCGGGTTTCATGCATTATGCGTAACCCAGTCCTCAGCGTCCTTACGACGCTGGGAACCAGCTAGTTTAGTAATTGCTTCGTTTTGAGGATAGCGAAGATTATTTTGCTGCCGGGCGATCTTTAAGGTGGCTCATCAAAAAACAATAAAATGAGAGAATTTTGAATTTCCGGTAGTTACACTATAGAACATATAAGCTTCTGAAATTGACTACTTTCAGACACTTCTTGTCGATTTCCTAGTCACCGCAAGTAAGCAATAGGCGAGGAGACATAAGTAGACCAAGTACCAATTAATTATTCATAAAATGCCATTTTCAACTTTTCTCATCATTTTTTATCGAGGTCAACTGAAATAAAGTAACAATACTATCAGAAACTCTCGCAATGAAGAAATAGCTTTTTTAGTAGTGAGCCACCTTAAAAGGCTACAACTGTTTGAAGTTGTAACAACAGCAAAACGGTGGTAAAAATACTCCATATGCATGATATCAAAACAGATAACTGCTTACGCTAATCCATTTTATTGAAAAGATATATTTTAAGTTGAGGCAAATCCCTAATGTTTATCATACGGGAAGTTGATGCAAATCTGGACTTTTACCGGAAAGTGAAAGAGGAGTGAAATATAGCCAAAGCGAAGTGAAACGCATGTGTATCATAAAAAAATTCTTACCGGCCTGATTTTCACTTCGGATACGTATAACCGATCCCTAAGAAATAGAACCATTTCAGCACATGCCCAACGGTAAAATGTACTTTCAGTCAAAATTTCAAAGCTCAAACTGAATTAAGTCCTAAGATATGAATGCTCAAAGCAAAAGTTTTTAGAACTAAGTATAAGACCTCCTCTACCCCCAAACAAGAACTACAGAAAGTGTTACACATAAAAGTTTAAAAAGTTTAGTGCCACCGCACTGCATGAAATTTGGAATTTTCTTTTTTTCGTTTGCACGAAAATTCCAAATTTTCCATGCAAGAAAAACGGAACGTTGAAATTTTCTTTAGAAAGAATTGCAGATATTTGATCTTTTCCTTTTTCTTGATTTCTGTTTGAACGAAAATTTTCCAAGCAAGCAATATTTTTTTTCGATAGTTTTCAGATAATTGCTTTTTACCTGATGGACCTGAGGAGAACAAGAAAAGTTTAGATTTTCCTATTTTGTTTGAAAAGGACTCGCGCGCGAAATCTTGGGCTAATAAACCCGTGCGGTGTAACTGACATTCGACTGACAAAGGCCGCCTTACTTTTAGCTTTAGCTAAATACATAATTGCAATCATTAAGCCAAACATTACTTGTGGAATCAATGTGGGAACTTTCCAGAATTTCCCCTAAAGGGAAAAACCCAACCAAGTAAACAAAATAGTGCATAAATGGCATTATATCTTAAAACAATGGAAATTAAATCTCATATAACTACGATGAACAATGGAATTCAAACCACTTGATGATTATCTTTATGTCGGAAAAATATTTTGACGGACATGGTTTTTGGCCGGAAAGATTTTTCGTAACCTTCAAAAAATTCATCAATTTTGTCCGGCATCGTTTTGTCCAATAAGGTGTTTATATCTTGACGGTATCGATTATCGAATTCGCTTACTACAGCATAACCACTTCCACCCTAGCGTACATCCAATTATTATCCGTATTAGTTACGTCCCAACCTTTATGGAGGACGTTAGATTTGAAATTTGAAGTACCGAATTTGAGAAGCAAATCTGGAACGGAGTGGGTCAAGAACAGAAGGACTGTTGTTCATAATCGACTGATGAACACAACCCTTTGCACAATGTGTTTCGTTTTTCAAACTCGGTGCGTAATTTTGCCAAAACTAACGTTGACCATAGAGGTTGGGATATGACTTAAACGTAACAAAAATTGGAAGTGCGTATTGGGTGCAAACGGTTATTCTGTAAGCTAAATCTTGGAACAGGAAATCGGTTCCGTCAGGATGTTTGTTACTTTCGATTGCAGCGTGGATTTTTTAGTTTGCGCTGCTTAACCACTTTTTTCATGAAAAGAAATCGAGAACGTAAGTCCAGTTGTCATGGTAATTTTCGGCCAACGGCAATTTTTTACGTTGTTGAATGTTTTTGCTTAACCTCCCTAATAAGGCCTTCCTTATCATACGCGAATAAAAAAAACCGTTTGGATTACTAGACTGGATTTGTTGCAGAAGCTCTAACAGTAAACTTTTAGGGTAAAAAAAGCATAGGCTATCCAGGCTTAATCTTTTTAAAGGCAGTGTTGCTCTACCGGTATCGGTAAAATAATCCCGGGAATAATCAGGAGGAGTAGAGAAAATTTAAGCGTTGGGGAGAGAAGAAAGAAAGACTTGTTAGTGCCTGTGCAAGTTACTTCGTCAGTTACTTCAAGCCAATCTCAGCTGCGGAACACAAAATTAATAAGCGTCCCCCCCCCTTGTATTCGGCAGCTGAGAGAAGATGGAGACACTAGATAAATCTTCATAAAGATAAACCGGTTTGGATGCTTAGAACAACCGAAGCATCTCTCTCAATTTAGGACCCCTTCTAGATTAAGTGCCAATCCCCCGGTCGAATGGGACTAAAGGTCGAAGTATTCAATAAGCGCCAGCGTACGAAACAAAGTTCTACCCTTTACCCCCTGGAAAGATATCTTTACCCTGACTCAACCCATAAGATCATGAGTGGCGCTTTCATGTTGATAAAATTCTTGATGATTGATATGTATTCTAAAGATAGCCACATGGCTTTAAACGGTAGCAGTATTATAGCATCGTCAATAAATACAAAAGGTTATTCACAAGACAATTGTTATAAATTATACCAATTTAAGTTACACTTTTCTTCGCTATAAATACAATGCAATACATTTTTTACCATATAAAAAGCATAAAGATGATATATTCCAAAGGGGATATGAAGTAGTTTTGCTTGATAAAAACTTGGATTTGGGATTTTGGCGGATCATTAAATCCGCTAAATCCTATGCAATTTGGCGGAAGAAATTTTGGCGGACTTGAAAAAATATTAAATTTGGCGGAATAAATTTTGGCGGATCGCTGAATAAATGTATTCAATTTGGGAGGGGATTTAGATAAAAATAGAAAATAAATGCTGATTCTGGCAGATTCTATTATATTATACTTGTTCCTCTTGTCTGAAATTAAAAACAAAGTTGTTGTTTCTAAATTACACCTGTATAGACCTTTTTTGAATATTGCGCTGCAATCTTGGATTTTAGCCGTAAAAAGGGACAAACAAATCTACGGAAACAACAATCTATTGTGAAGGCATTGCACCTCTTCACGTAATCACAAAGATTTTAGTGCCGTCACAAGTAAATTATCGTTTCCGTAGATTTGTTTGTTTTTCTTTTTTCACGGCTAGAAACCAAGATTGCAGCGCGATATGAAAAAAGGTCTATTCCATTTGCGTGTGCGATATTTCTTTCAGAGAAAAATAAAAATAATATGTTCACGTTGTTCGTGAACCGAGTTGATTAAGATCTCCTTAAGATACAATAAAGAGAAATTAAAGTATGTCTCTATTTTAAAAATTTCCAACAACTGTAATAAAACCATAACCATGCATGCCGGGTCACTTTAAGTTCAAGAAATTTACTTTTGAGAATCGAAGAACTTTTCATGAAAAACGTTTCACTTTTACGACTAGAGATCTTATGAAAATATCTACAGAGTGTCTATGAAAAAATGTTCCCCTGACAAAAGACTAACAAAGGAATTCTTTTGTTAGGACGAAAGAATTCTTTTGTCAGGGGAACATTTTCTTGTAGACACTCTGTAGGTATCACTTCATTTGTGAATTTGAAATAATTTTTGATGGTACTAGATATTTTCATAGATCTCTATACAATTCTCAAATATATATAATCTCCCTATAATATAAACAAAATGAATTAAAATAAAATAAAATGGTCCTTCATTGTGGACAGGTAGCTGATGACATGAAAAATCTGGAAAACTTCCGGACAATTCAAAACCTCTTTAAATGGGACAAGTGGACCAACAGGAGGTAGAAAATCTTTACCGGCCTTCGAGAAAGTGTTTATTGGGCCGTTCCAGGCGAATTTTAGGTACTGATGACGTCACAATACAAACGAAAATTTATTTTTTCAAAAATGAATTTTTTTTTACTTTATGCGAAAGAGGATGAAAAACTGAATAAAAAAAATATTATGATCATAGGGTTTAGATTTATTTTTCTCAAGTTATAGCCCTTTGAAATATGCAACATTATGAAAATACCATATATGGGCAAGAAACTACCATATATGGCATGACTTTAGAGCGTCGTATTGTAAGAACAAATAAAGTGAATGAAAAAAAAAATTGTACTTTTAAATCTTGATTTTTCTAGTTCTTAAGGTATTCAAAAATATTTTTTGAAATATCCATTGTATTAATTTTGACTTATATGTAAATTGGTCTTTGCCCTAAATTCCAAAAAGGTCGATACTAAAAATGATTTATTTTGAAAAAAAATGTCACACACTTAAAGAACTAGAAAAATCAAGATCAAAAAGTACAAATACCTTTTCATTTACTTTATTTGTTCCTACGATACGACGCTCTAAAGTCATGCCATATATGGTATTTTGCTGCCCATATATAGTAATTTGATAATGTCGCATATTTCAAAGGGCTACCTGAGAAATATAAATCTAAACCACATGATCATAATATTTTTTTTATTCAGTTTTTCATCCTCTTTCGCACAAAATAAAAAAAAATTCATTTTTGAAAAAATAAATTTTCGTTTGTATTGTGACGTCACCAGTACCTAAAAATCCCCTGCAACGGCCCCATAAACAAATTTAGAGGGGTCAGTAAGAATTTTCTGATTTGTTTTTATCAAAACTAGAAGGTGTATGTGGTTTTGAATTGTCCGGAGAAAATGTTTT
>JAYRBV010025116.1:0-10680 GCA_036023255.1 Mitrocomella polydiademata
ATGACTTATTTCTAACAATATATAGATGAGATGCAGCAATTACAAATACAAATACAAATTACAATCTCAAACAGAACACAGTACCATTTTTTTCTTTTCACTCTCTTCCACATAAACCACATTGCTTAGATTTTGACCGTAAAGTCGGATCTAAAGTACCCTTTTTGGTATTAAACTGTTCTAGGGCAAATATTTGGATATTCCCAAAGATTTCTTTCATTCCCATTCTTTCCTCACGCCTCCGAATTTTAGCTTCGCTACCTCGCCACTGTTTGGTCTACCATTATACCCTGTATATATGGGCTATTAGCCTATGAGATTCGGCCCAAAAAGCTTAGCTTTTTGGGCCGACGCGCATAGGCTAATGGGCTATAATATACAGCGGTACATCCAAATTTATGATAATCATAAATCTCCGTGCATTGATATTTATGATAATCATAATTATTTTGCCGTTTTCCCTTTTTATGATCTTTATAAATTTAACGGGTGAGTATGTGTTGTAATAGGATTAAAATTTTTTTTGGGTGAAAATAAAAGAGTATATTGGTTTACAATAAATAAATGACTTAAAAGCTTATTTACGTCGCCAGTGTAGTTAAATAAAAAGGACCGTCTGCCAAGTATGGTTAGTTATAGTACATGTAAAACAAACTTAAGGTGCTTTGCCACCAAGTTGATTTGGTTTAGTTACTGGGTTAGTACCATGAACATCAGGATACAGACAAGATACTGTTTTGGAACGTCGGTTGAACAGGTCAAGCCTTGCCTGCCGTTTGGCGTACATTTTATATAGCGTAACGCGTCGTGTATGTAGCGGCCAGTTGCGGAGAGCAGGGCATGATTCACAAAATAAATTGTTCCAAATACGGTGCAACAAAAGATAAAGTCGGTAAAGACTCATCAAAGGTTTCCAGTCCTTACGAATTCTCTTTATACAAATATAAAAAACAGTATTCTTTTCTGAACCACACTGTACAGTATTGTTTCAACCAATCTGATTGAGAAATGTTCACACATTTATTAACAACAATACACCGTTTCAACACTAGAAAAAATGTCAAAAACTTTACACCAAAACCGATTCAGACCTTTTGACTAATGATTGTAGGTACCATCTTGCGAAAACTATCAACGCTATAATGAAATTTTGAATATAAATATAAACGGCAGCAAATTTCTCTGATGAATAATAAAAGTTAATCTAACATAGCTAAAGCTCGATCGAGTCAGTGTAACATTTTTAATGGTAGAACTTTGCTTCAAAAAGGTGTATTCTCAATCAAATCAGGTAATGACAATGTATATATTTTTTTAGAACGTATAAAATTTGACCGTGGTAATCAAGAAAACGGTAAGCTTGTAAAAAATTTACTTCAAGATGGTAACACAATGATTAAACTATTTTTTGTTTAAAATTTCCAAGTAAGATTCCTGGCTTATTGGCTTCCTAGCTTCCGATATAAATTATACTAGTATATAAGCCGGTAAAAAAGCCTCCGAATACAGGTCAAGCCAAGGGCCGGGAGCTTTTGACTTTTAATCTTTTACTAGCAACCTGCGAAATCCTTCTGCTTTAATATATTGAATTATAACACTCAAAATGCTACTTTAAAGAGACTTGTATCTCTTACAATATTAGGTCGTATATTTTTTTATTAAGTACTTAAGCAGTGTATGTCAGCGGCGGTCGACGAGACAATATCAAATATGCAATGTTAAGATGAATCTGTTTTCATTTTAGATCAGTTTGCATTGGAACTAACGTCAGAGATTTATACGAGAAGAAAGTTTTATACCGGAACAATTTCAAAACATCTAAGTATACCACCAACATCAAACGTTACAATTTGCCTATGGTTTGTCAATTTTTCCTGGGAGAAAAAAGAACTATCTTTTTCGTTCAGAAGTAGGCAATCTATTACGATAACGATGTATTTTGATGGTTTACTCGTCAAAATAAACGACTACACAAAACTATTCAACAAATTGAATAATACAATGCCTAAATTATTTCCAAAATCTACTCAGATGTGTATGGCTTTTGCAATAGAAGATCAAACAAATAAACTTGGGAAAAAGGAGGAAATTGTCGCATTGAGTGTATTCTTTGATGACAATTATAGGCTAGATTTTCGACAACAAATTTCAACAGCAAACACAGATCAATCAAGTAGCGGTGATTTTGAAATCCAATTGAAGTCATCTACAAAAGAATATTTGACAAACATATTACAAGTCTACCAAGTAAACGTTTATGGTGTGATACTCCCTTACGAAAAGATTAAAAAAATGTACTCGACGGGATGCCAACCAGACGTAAACCGTTTGGTACGTTGGCAAGATTTCTTATATAACACAACAAAATTAAATGTCCGGGAAGCTCCAACGAGTAGGGACTACAAACCATGTGCAAACGATACTAAGCAGACATCCAACCTCAATAAGAATGGTAAGTATTATTATTAGCTATTTAGGGGCTACATCAACTTTCCTTGGTAAATTTGTATTATGAAAGGAATTAATTTTAAGTATTAATCGGGTGAAAAATTACCTAAATAGAATAACCTGGGTGATTTTTGTTTCTATAACTCGTACATTTTCTTTTGATTTTTTGATCCCATGAGAAAACTGATATATCACCGGTTATTTATACAGTACTTTATACCAGAAGTTAGCATATTTATCGCATCGAAATCACCAGTGGTACATCTTACATCATGGGTAAAGTTCTATTCGTTATAAATACAAACTAACAATATTGAAATCCTCATCTTTGATCACCAGGAGATAAATCGGCTTCCCTCGCTAATTTACATCTGGGAATTAGGATTTAACCCTACCTGTGCTGAGGGGGGGGGGGGGCTAGTAGGCCCCCGCTCTTAAAATTTTTTATACTACTTTCTAACCTGTTATCCAATTGAACTGAAACCTTGTGACTTTTCTCAAAATTTAGTTAGTATAAGATTTATGGTAAACAAATATATATTTCTATACAAATTAGTAAAATGTTTAGTACAAATGGCACCAAAATGTAAATGTCAATAACTTTTTATTGGTAATAGATATCGACTTCAAACTTTCACCGCATGCTAACTATTATAGTTAGTATATTACTGTAGATCTATTTGTTACGTTTTCACTCCCTTCGGAATAGGAAAGCCCAAACGCAAAACCTTATAATTCAAGAAACCGTCTAATTCAAAAAAACAAATTATGTGAGTTTTTCTGTAGTAAACACAATCACATTCAATTCCTCTTTTCCCCTTCGCAACAGGTGTATGCAGAGACACGTACAAACATTGTCCGGTAAAGTACATATCCAGCCTGTACATGTCTGACTGTAGCTTCCACGAACCAACTCGGATCCGTTGCCCACGAAACTGTGGGTTTTGCAAAGGTAAAGAAACTTTTGAATTTTTGTTACATTGGTACGTGTGCAGTGCAAATATATGTTCAATTTTGCTTAAAGATTCAATTTTAAATAATTTTAGAGCAACATTCTTAACGAAAGCCGAGAATTAAAAAAATATCACGACTATCGCTATTAATCTTCGTATTTTACATTCCTTTGTGGTTCAAAGGGGAATGGCATAAAGTCTAATGATTCATTAACATACATGGTTGTAAATTGTACGTGTTTGATTTATTTTTTGCAGTGGAATGTAAGGCGGTGAACGAGACTGGTCGTAGTGAGTGCGGCCACGTTGGTATTGATCGCAGGACGTGTGAAATGAGAGGCTGTTGTTTCATTCCCCTCAATAAAAATTCGCCGAGGTGCTTTTCCCCGAAAGGTAAGCGAGCTATGGTGGTACACCTTAAAAGCATATGCAGAGGAGAGTGTTTCTGCAATTGCGACACTGCGCTAAATTTTTTTTGGCAAAAGAATAGAAAACATCCATCCACTATGATGTTAAAAGCGGGGGGGGGGGGCGGACTAAGATCTCGAGAAATATAAATACTACTAGCTGGTTCCCAGCGTCGCAAGGATGCTGAAGAGATTGCTTACGCACAATGCATAAAGCCTGATGTTTATGACGCACACCTTCGGGCTTTCCGCGCGCGCACGCGCAAAAAAAAAAAAAATTCACACAAAAAAAACATTTTTTTGAGGGAAAAAAATTTGCAAAACATTTTTACATGAATGAAAAAAAAAATTCAACTTTTTTTTTTTTTTTTTTAATCTTGAAATAATTTCCCTCACAGCTCGCAGCTACAGTTACAGATCGCGGTTACAGATACAAAATACGGCTATATTATTATATAGATGACCATGAAATTTTGCATACAAGTACTCTATCATATAATGAACACATTCAGATAAAAAAAAATTCTTGACGTATGCAATTTTTTGATGACGTCATCTTTTTTTTCTCAAAGTAGTGCTATTTTTGAAAATTTCTTCAAAAAGAAGATAATATTTGACTTTCAATATTTCCAGAACAAATTATGCAAACAGGTTTAAACTTAGCATGGTATTTCTCTGTTATATTGTAATCATCTTACAATATTTTCTTTTTTGCTGACATCATCTGAAAATTGATCACGTCATATTTCTCTTACATATGTGAAAAGAAGGAATGCTATGACCATAAAACTGCATAGGGTAGTAAATTATACTGTCATATTTTTATAGAATTTTGGCACCGAATTTGGACAGGGTGTATTTATAAAACCCTAATTATTTTTTTGAATTCTTACTTTTTAGTCAGGTAAAATTATATGTTTGCTTTTTTACATTCAATCGTCCATGATTCATTTAATTTTTATTTATTTATTTGTTTATTTATTTTTACAATAGAAACCTGGCAAGTAGAGAATACAGTCTTCGTTTCAATCGATGGATCGTCTACTCCCTTCTGTGGGGCGGACAAGTATCATCCGTGCAATTTACAACATGCATTCCTTCAGTATCAGAACATTTCATACCTTACCATAAACATAATGGGGGACGAAAATGTGCAGGTGAAATATCAACTCAATTCCAGCATCATCCTTACATTCATGAACACCACATACATACAAAAGTATCCAGCAAACGCAATGAATCCAATCATCGCGAGTATACCGCAACATACTTTTCTCTTACATTCAAAAGTGAATCTGACGCTAAAAGGTATTGACTTTCAATTTGTTGGGCACGATACCTATACACTCATCTTCGTTGACAGTTTTAACGCAAATGGGCTGTACCTTTTACATTCAACAATATCAGCGAAGAAAGCTAAAGCAATCTCCATGACTACTTATAACAACGTTGAAATTATAGAAATTCGAAATTGTTCTTTAAAATATGGAACTTTCGTTGACATACTTGGTTCCGACTTGTTCGAATTGCCGTGGATGGGAGCACTACAATCACTTAATGTTTTGCACTGTGTGGCTCAATCCATTCTTTATCTGCATGGCCCATACTACAAAATAAACAATATCATGGTAATAGATACTGAAACTAGAAACGATGCTATCATTTTAAATTCTGTTTTTGAATCAAAATCAATTCAAATTATTACGGCACAATACAAGGAGCAATGCATTATAAGGGGATCAGCTATCAAAATTATTATTCCACTGAGTACGGACTTTCCAACCATTGCGAACATATTTGAGCACCGAACAAATATGGAAAAACATCTTCTGCTAAACGCTAACCTTCGTAACCATCGAATATCGAAAAAGTTCTCTATAGGATTTTTGGAAATATTAGGTTATAATTCAACGTATGCTGTGACAGCTGAATCCTTTTCAGATGTAGAAAAAAGAAACATCAACCTGGTGGATGTCATAATTGAAAACTGTTTTGTGGAAAGCTCGCTCATCAAAATATACAAGGTGCACGGAGACTTTGGTAACGTTAAGTTTCAAAATAATATTGTTACAAAGGACATTTTATCGTTAAAGTTTGGCAAGCTTACAGTTAACCGCATCTTCATTTCACAAAACAAAGTTGGAGCACAGTCAAGAGTAATTCACTATTTCTCACCGAATGACAAAGAAACAGGTTTAGTCGTTAAAAATGGAATGGTTGATTGGCAGAAGCAGGAACCTAAATCTCCTTTATTTGAATTATACCTTGGCAATTCAAAACTTCATTTAAGTAACATCACTTTTGATATAACTGCATCATATGCAATTACCCCTCTCGATCTGAACGTTGATTACCAATCTTTATATGACTTAAACAACTTAACAATAATTTGTCCCGTTAATACGTTAGTCGATAGAACGGCACAAACTATCGATGAAAGACAATTGGTCCAGTTTCAATGCAAGTTATGCAATAAAGGAAAATATACATACGCTGAAACAAAACCTCAGGGAAAAATTTTTTCTGTTGCATATAACGTTTCCGATCCAAAATTGTTATGGGAAAAATGGAGACTCTTCAAGACAGAAAAAGCTACTTGTTATAGCTGCCCAGTCGGAGGTAAATGTGAAAACAAAATCAAGAGCCGAGGAAACGTATATGGATACCCAATTGGAAACAGAAAAGTCGAATTCACAGCATGTCCAACAGACTATTGCTGTCGAGATGAAAATTCCTGCACTGGAATACAAACATGCACTAAACACCGCACAGGTCGTTTATGTGGAGCTTGCGTTAAAGATTTCCATCTTCATTTCTTCAGCAATGATTGTATCGAGCTGAAGAAGTGTAGTAACATTGCAATTTTTTGGATCATCCTGATGCTATCGACTGCAGTCTTCACTTTCATAATTTGCTACATGAAAGAAATTATAGAAAAAATCAAAACTTTACTGCCTACTATTAAAAAGTGTTTTCAAGAAAAGAAAGCAGAATCAACAGTTCCTGATGAAATGGAAATGCAAGAAGAAAGTAACAAAACCAAAGATTTTATGATGATAATACATCAACAAGATCAACTTACCGTCTCTGGCAGCTTCAATATCATCGTTGGTTTTTATCAAATACGTTCATTGTTAAAAATTGACATTGGTGAAAAATTCGGCAGTGACAGTAATGTAGTGAAAGAAATCCTTTCCTCGTTGTCCAACTTGGATTTTTTCTCCTACTTTCAACACCTTTGCCCGATGGAAGGTTTAACTTCCATTTCAAAAGGTTTGATTAAGGATTTTGTAGTCACATTGGTGATGATATCATTCACCATTGCTGCGCTGTTTGGACACTACATCAGAAAAAACTTTCCAAGGAGTAGGAGAATCAGCCCTGCGAAAGACGATCAACTGACCTTTCCACAAAGGGTCAAGGCAAGCTATATAAAAATCTTAATGTTTGGCTACAAAAATACAGCCAGCTTTGCACTTGTACTTTCAAGTTGCACGTATGTCAGCGGTGTACATAGTTTATTCATTCTCGGTGACATCGAGTGCTTCCAATGGTGGCAAATTATCGACATCTTCTTCATTGTCTTTTGGGTTATTCCATTCCCACTTGCTCTGATGATTTCATTTCGGATGTACACGCGTGGATCAATGACACTGGACGAGTTTGTCCTTTCAGCGACTCTCCCGTTTTTATCATTTGTGTACCATTGCAGACGCAAAAAAGAAACAGAAACTAGCTATAACGTTACAAAAACAAAGGTAATGTCCCCCCCCCCCCGCCCCTCATTCTAGTTTTGTTTTTATGTATTTGATTGATAGGCATATTATTGGGATTTTCTAGATATAATTTCAATTCAAGCTGTGTTTTGTTTTTCCATTTACCTTTTTTATACAACAAAGTTTATTTTTTATTTAGGTATTCTCTTTGTTAAACGAGCACTTTGCGCAATCGTATCGAAGCACATCTACAAATGATGAGTTTCACGTTTTTTGGGAATCATGGCGATTGTATCAACGATTGATATTGGCCTTTATTACTATCTACGCCACGAATCCTGTTCAAAAAATGTGCTTTGTTATTCCCGTTGTGTTACTCTTCATCGCCATCTACTCGTATATTTGTCCGTACAAGAAAGAATACAACGTGCTACACTGGATGGAATACTTTTCTTTCCTTGGTATTATCCTAACGGTGATAGATAGTATGTCTCGTGCATACCTGTATGTCTTTGAAATCCCCAATGAAAGCCCCATTCCAACAACGGTGAATGTGCTTTTTGTCTTGGACGCAGTATCATCACCAGTTTTCATATTAATTTATTTTACTATTTTTAAAAAAATTTATAAGAAAGTGAAAATGTTGCTACGTTAATTTTGCTGAAACATTTCATTAAGTTTATTTACTTGCAGTGGCTGACTAAATTAATGGCGGATCTAGAACTAATTTAAACATGTTGAAAAGAGTGAAATGTCATCTTCTATTGTCATTTTTCAATATGACGTGACGTTTTATTACATTTCACACCTCTCCGCATTTTAGTAACTACTTAGTTTAGATAAGGTCTCACAAATTACCATTTTAAAGTTTATATACTATAAGATGTCACATCGAGATTTATGAATAGAGTAAGATCTTTATTTTTTTATGACCACGTCTATTCAAAGTTCTTTTGTCAGTAGTTTTGTAAAGTAAGGTCTGTTTTACATTTCAAATTGTGGAAAGGGTTTTACTTTTTTTTCAAAATGATCAATTGTAATGAGCTCAAGCTTAATTAAGTTTTGAACTTAATTAATCTATATGTTATTTATAACATGGGTTTCAAATAAACATCAAGCGCGTCATAAACAACAGATTTTATGCATTGTGCGACGCTGGGAACTAGCTAGTTTTTAATAAAAGTCCGTCATCAAGTTGTAGTCAATTATGTTGATAATAATCAATGATAGCTCCCCTGAGACAAGCGTTATTTCAATGAAAAAGCTAAAGATCGTACTCTATTCATGATATCTCGATGGTCTGCATCACCGAATTGCAAAAGTTTATCCGATGAAATTAAAGGTTTATGCTTTAATGTTACACCAAATATAAATTTTAAAATCAAGATTCGCTTAAATTTATTTTGCAAAATATTTTTGTCGATTCGCGAAAGTTTATCCAAATAAAAATAGTTAACTATAGTTCTAGATCTTCCACTGTTGAAATGAGGCGCGATCTTACTGTTGCTTGAATAAAAACGATACTAAAGAGTACGAAACGATTAAATAAGTACAATCTTGGACTGGGAAGTACGAGACACGTAACCTGGATCCGTGGCCGAGGTTCAAACCCAAATTGCTAATCACTGCTAATTCCATAAAGGCTCCTTGTAAGTGTTTCACAAGGAAGGCAGGTTTCTCATTGATAGCAGTTCACTAGAACTGAAGAGGATATCCTGGGTAAATATGTTCAAATAAATCAATAAATAAATATCCATCCCTCACCCCTTTTCGACTTTATTCAAAGTTGAAGATTAGTTTTGTGCAATCTCAACACGATTAATTCAGGATCGAAAGGGGGGAGGGGGTGTCATCTTCTATATTTTTTCTCATAATTTCAACTGTAGCACAGGTTTCTATATTGCAAGCAGAATTTATTTAAATTTGATCACAATAATTCTTGCTAACACAATTCAATTAGCACATCATTTATTAGACGGGTAATAGATATTCTAGGTACAATATAAGGTGTTTTTACGTGGAGTCTGTAATAAATTAGCTGTAAAATATAAAAGTAAAAATGTGAACCCTTCGTACTTCTCCCTCCGAACGTTTTAACGAACTATAACTTTTTTTAAAAAGAATTGGCAAAAATAAATCTGACAAAGTACATAAAATTTATTGACAAACATGTATGTAAAAATGTGTTATCAAATGAACATCTTCACTGTTGTCAATATTTCTACAAAAGGATGATGCTAAAAATAAAATTTGAAAAAGAATCACACAACCATCGTGTTTTTAACGGGTCAAATATTGAGATATAAGTAGCCTGTAATTGTAATTGTAGAAATGAGAGTGTGATTCAAAACACAGCTACCTTTTGATTTCACTTAGCCCATACCAAACTTGGGTACCTTCTCAACCCCAGTTATTCCAATTCTTTTTTACACCATTTGCAATTGTCAATCTGCTGTCAGTATATTCTTTTGTTAGTTTATAATAATTTTATACACACGTTTAGCATATATACATTATTTCACAAACCTCTTGTAAGAAGAACAAATTTATTTTGGAGACAAAGAGAGAATCGATTGAAAAAAAAACAAAAAAAACAACAACACTGCAATCCTAAGATAAATAGCCTTAACTTTTGGTAAACATGTCGTATCGAAGTGAGTTTTGCAGGAGCAGAAATTAAATTTAAAGCCCTTCTTAAATTTATAAAATTATTTTAAGAATTGTGAATTTTTAAGAAGCAATCGCAGATTTAGATTTTTTTTTAAGATTCATTCTCATCTAAAACCAAGTCTTTTTACACTCCTTCGACGTGATTGCACATTATTTTGTATGCATAAAATGGCTGTCCTTCTTAAAATCTACAGTTTATTATAAATTTAATAAAAGACATGAGAAGGAGAGCTATATAATTTTAAAAATACACATAATACGAAAAATTTACACAAAATGCGAAAAAAATACATATAATACGAAAAATATACACAAAATGTGAAAAAAATACATACTTTAATCGGAGAAACTTTCGCGAGAGAAACTTTCGCGAGGTGAAAAATTCGCGAAATTTTTTGGATAAACTTTTGCGAATCGACAATCTGAAAAAATTTCGCGAGATAAACTTTCGCGAATCGCCATTTTGAAATTTATTTTTGGTGTAAA
>JAYRBV010025128.1:0-10679 GCA_036023255.1 Mitrocomella polydiademata
TGTTTTCCTAATTATGCGTTCCTCATGATTCTTGAGGAAGAAATTCAGGTTGGGATGACTATACTGGATTCATTGCATAGGCCCTAACAGCAAAGCTTTTTGGGCCGAATCTCATAGGCTAGCTCTAAACCCGCAGCAGACGACTATTCGGTACTCTAGAGTATCCTTGGGTTTTCAAGGCCTTTCTTGACATATCCGACAAACGGTATTTACGGCAATATCGCAAGAAATTCTCGGTTTTAGCTAGGAATACGTGGGAACAATGTAGAACAGAGTAGAACAATTCTTATTTCTAAATATTTTTGGTATATAATATAAAAAAATTGTGATCATTTTTATAATATGAATGAAATTGTGTTATCGGCGAATGACAAGTATGTGCGTGGCTAATATATTCTTTGGCGGAATTCATAAACAAACTATATGCAGCATAACTTGATCTTAATCATCAGTACAAGATATAAAACCGTGTTCATTGTTGCTGTTATTATGTTTACACAATTATTGTAATCGTCCACATCTTGGATTGATTAGGATGAGCGATCATGACGTTCAGTAAAATCAAGTTCTGGTCCGATTGGTACGACTTTGCTCTAAAGAGGGATTTAAAATTCAATTCAAAAATTGCAACAACATACATACATTACAATATTTATTTAGCCAAGAAACATGTCAAAACAATTGAAAACAATTATAGTATTATCGTTTAACCCTTAAACTCTGCAATATTTTTTTGAAAAATCCAACTTTTCATCACAATTTCTTTTGGAAATTGTCACTCTTTTAGTGTGGGCCACTATGTACCAAAAAAGGTTTTCGTGTGCATGGGCGTGTTAATAGCAAACTTTTTGTTGTTTTGAGTTCCTTACCTCCCAGCAATCAAAATCTATCCAGGTGTGACTTTTTGGTCATCCCATGTGTCACGTGACATGACGTCATCGATTGGTGCAAAAAAAAATTTTACCATTCAAAAGAGGGTTACCCTTATCGTTATCATACCCTGAAATTAAGCCAATAAAAAGTTATAAGTATTTTAAATCTTAATGATTTTTTGCAAATTTTACCCCCGGTTTTTTATTGGTTTATTTTCAGGATATGATTTATATACCAATTTTGATTTATTTTTAATCCTCTTTTGAGTGGTATAAATTTTTTTCAATTTTGTCGAATTATTTTTGTTTCTATGGCAACAGATGACGTCATCATGACGTGACATATGGGATGACCCAAAAGTGACACCTGGGTAGATTTCGATCCTAACCCCCTAAGGAACTCAAAACAACAAAAAGTTTGCTATTAACACGTCCGTGCACACGAAAATACATAGTGGCCCACACTTTCTCGAGAATGAAACGAATTCAAGCACAAATTTTACTGTTTTTTTTTCTTCAGTTATCTCGTTTTAATTGACGACAATTAAAGTTACGGGCGCCGAAAGCCCCAACAGTATTTCACCTAAGGTTAAGTAAGCTTTAGTGTGGGTTAGTGGCGTAATGTGTATGGGCATTTTTTATTTTTTTAAATATTTATTAGCATGATAAATTCATCTTTCCTATTAATTTGATACTTAACGAGTATGTATCTATAAGTAAGGGAAGCTATTTTTACGTATGTTACTGAAATTATCTAAAACAATTGGTATCCCTTACTTAGCCCTTAGTTCTACAACGAACCATTAGAATGCGACTACACAAACAAATTGGCGAGAAGTGAAAATACATACCGAAGAATAATTGGCTGAGCTATAGTATAAAGTTTTTATTTGTTTCAAATTGACTGTAGAACCGATATTTGACGTCTGATAAACATCTCGAATGTACGGCCATATATTCTTGTATAGCACCATTGGTTTCTGGCGGCACTAAAATAAATAAATTGATAACATGATTGTCAATCATTTTAAATGGGAGCCATAATTGCACTGCTGCGTACCATTTCAACATTTTTCATTTTCAACCTCTTCAACAAAAACTGACAATCAACAAGTTGAGTTTTTAAGGCCTCGCGCACTCGAAATATTATAGCGTTACAAAGCCTAAATTAATCGTCGTCAATGGCATTCTAATTTTTATAGTACGTTGGATACTGGAGGATTCCGCGGAAAATAAACTTTCTCAGATGAAGTTTTTGTAGAAACTGCGAGAGTAGACGAATCCTGAAAAGATTCTTTCCGCGAAGGTTCCCTCCTTTGAAAGAAAACTTTGTCAGGGTTGCCAGTTAAGTTCAGATTTCAAATTCCAGGGTTTTCCAGGATACCTTACGAGGAAGAAACTTTCGCGGTATCAGCCTATTTTTGTATTTCGCGGACATAAACTTTCGCGGATGACCGGTTTTAGGGTATTTCGCGGGAAGAAACTTTCGCGGACGACCTAATTATAAGCCTAAATTTCATAGCATAAAGGTGGTTTTTGAACCAATAACTAGAAAATTGTACTACTTCATATTGATTTTGAAATTTCGCGGACATAAACTTTCGCGGATGACTCTTTTTAAAGAATTTCGCGGAATAAACTTTCGCGAAAAGGGCAAAAAAACGCGAAACCGCGAAAGTTTCTTCCTTTAAAGTACGTTGATCAATTTATTTTGGAGGTCGTCAAAAAATTTTAATTTTGCGCGGAAATCTTTTTCTTTCCATATTATAAATCCAAGAGTATTCTAGATTGATTCACCCCTAAACACGTATTTATTCGAATTCATAACATTAAATAAAGAGAAAGGGTTTCACTTACCATAAGGAGTGTATAGTATACAGAATCAAATCTAGCGAAAACAACGAATAATTTTACATCTGCTTCTGTTAATTTGTCTCCAGCAAGAAATCTTTGTTTTGATAATAATTCTTCTACCTAAAAGTTAACAAAGCACATACTTAGAAGGTCGTGCTTGTATAAATATACCCAAACTTTTTAAGTACCCGGCGAATAAACATCAATTTAAATCTTCTTCAAGTTCAATAAGCAAACAGCTCGTTATTTGTAAAATCTTTAGTTGAAAACCAAGAAAATAAAACCTTTTTTATAAGTGCTCCTTTTGAAGAAGCGCCCTTGCAAAACAAACAAACAAAAACAAACAAAAACAAACAACATTATATTCAATTCGCGCCAAGAGGGCATCACAGGTAATCGAAATATTACATATATTAAATGTTAAGAAAACTACTTTCAAGGTCTTTTAGAGGAATTTGTTTGACTGAGACATACCTTGTCAAGGCCACCAAACAAAGTCTTGATTTCTTCAGCGTATTTTTCTTGGCTCTCTTTACTGGCTCTTCCAACACGGTAAACGCCAAAGACGATTTCACTGAATCATAGAGAAAAAAAATGTCAATATACAGCGTGGTTCACACAAAATACTGTTCCAATTATGGTGATGTTACAAAAGCGAGGTTTTCAGTGTTTTAAGAATTAGTTAGTTAGACAGTATCTTTTCTGAATGCCGAGGAGTAAATATGATGGTAGCAAAAGGGTCAAAAATTGATTTAGTGACTATATAGTAAAACACATTCATAAGAAAATCAAAAGTAGGGCAAAAAGAGCAGTTAGCTCTAAAAGTTTTTTTGTAACTTAAGGGGCGTATGAGCAAATTGTGTGAAAAACCGTTTGAAAGTGGTAGAAAGTGCACCAATTTAAAATCACATCTGAGAAATGCTTCCTATTGATACAAATGGATGACATGTTGAACTAGTTTGATCCAGCAAAGTATTTAGCAATTTTTTAGGGAAATTCGTAAACTCGCTTTGTTTAGCGGGATACATAACGCACGATAAAATTAAACCCCGATACAATAAAATACTTACGATGTAATCCAACTGTTCAAGTCATCGATTTCCTTCTTTGAAGTTTCAGGGTACAAGTCAAGTTTCGACTGTTCCGGAGTGGCGCAAAACTCGTTGAATTCAGAGTTCAACATGCGCAGAATATCATTGGAACTGTTCGAGACAATCTTTTTGGTCTGCTTATCAAAAAGAACGGGAACGGTTATACGACCGGCGTATTCCGGATGAGACAAGAGGTAGACTTCTTTCAAGTATTCCTTTCCGTTCACACTGTCCGCATCACAGTCTTCCTTCTCCGGCGAAAATTTCCAACCGGTCTCCGAGTTTAGGACGCTGTCTACGTTATCCAAAGAGATGACATTCTCAAGACCTTTTAAAACACGCCCAATACTGGCTCTATAAAGAAAAATAATCATTGATTGATTGATTGATTGGAGCTCAATTTCAAAATCAAATTCCAGGACATTTCAATGACTTTTCCAGGACAATTTACAAATTTTCCAGGAATAATTTTATCTGACTTTTTATTAGGGAAAATCAATGAAACTTTCAACATAATAAACGTAATAAAAATAAAATAATAATAAATAAAAACAATAAAAAAATACGTGAAATTAAGCCCACAGAACGTCAAGTGGCTGCAGTGATCCGGGTTGGGCTACTGTAAACAGACAAGAACTTTCCTTCTTCCTTGTTACGAGCATACCGAAAGAACCTTTTAGTTCTGAGTCTATGAAAATTTACCATGAATCCCTATTTTTAACTCGCTAATATCCGTTTTGCAAAATATTATGCAGCATAAAATTTTAAAAAGAAATTTGGAAATCTTAGGCGATTCTAATGATGAAGTGGTTAAGCAATAAAGCGCTTTCAATATGCATTTAGGGCACAAATTTTCGCGGGCACAAATTTAGGACCTAAATCGCGAAATTAAGTTCCGCGAAACTCGTCAAAAATGGACCAATCGCGAAAATTAGTTCCGCGAAACTAGTTAAAATTGGCCAATCGCGAAAATTTAAAGAATTTTAAAGATTTGCTTACTGTTTACTGTTTCTTTTTTATAAACCAAAATTTGTTAACCGCGAAAATTAGTTCCGCCAAAATAGAGAAAAAAATCGTCAATCGCGATAAATTTCTTAGGTTTTAAAAATACGCTAAGAAATTCTTATTGTACCTACCTATGTGCGAATGGACATCCAGTTGAAATATACAAATGATATCTTCCTTTTTCAGCTTTGTAACCGCTGCTCCCATCTTTAGTAACCCAATCAAGAATATCGGAACTCATTTTTTTAAATTTCTTTAACTATATTTTTCTGAAAAATAAAACACGGAAAATTACATAGCACACATGAATCCATAATGTCAAATTCATTTTGCAGTCTTTAAATCTTACAAAGAGACAATCACATGAAACATTCTAAATAAAAACAAACAATGAGTTTGAGAATTTGATGATTAAATTCCACTTAAAACCAATAGATCCCTAAAACATTTTCCTGGTTCTGCCGAAATTAAAAAGAACGAAACATTCCGAAACGAGTCGATTCGAAACTTTAGTTTTGTTTCCGTATAGGACCACGGGCAGAAAATCTTCGAAACTCCTCTAAACAAGAACTCGTCAAATAAAAAAGCTACCAAATAATTTTTGTGTTTCTTAATTATACCGTAATGATAATGATATAGTAATAATTTCTCTAAGATATAATGATATTATAAAACTACTAAAGGGTATACATGCAGCATACAAACAAATAAATAGATAAGAAATCAAACACCTTAAAATCAACTATATATAATAATAATAATAATAATAATAATAATAATAATAATAATAATAATAATAATATGAAGAATAAGAGTGTCGAGCACTAGTATAAAAATAGTCTGAAATTTCGCAGTCATCAGTCTAGTTCTTGACTCTTTCTATAATTAATTTTTAGAAAGCGATAAGCGACTGGAGTCTAGCTTCTCAGCAAAATCAAGACCAGGACCAATGGGACGAACGCCAGCTCCCTAGAAAGAATACAAACCAAAAGAGTCAGTTACATACTAGAATATCATCAACGAATTTTCCCATACATTTTACTAATGCTGAGAAAACAGATACATGCTTGAGTAAAATAAGAACAAATCACAGACAATCACTTTTTGGGATGGTACACTAATGTATGATAATATTTTTCGTAAAGGCCTAAATCTTTGGTTGAAAAAAAACATAACAAGTAGAAACCGATAACTTACGTAATACAATCCTTTGGCATGATCTATCTTCACGCTGGATGCCACACCATATGACTGATAAAGATCTCGAACGTAGGGCCAAATATTCGTATACGTTATCAACGGTTTCTTGGTGCACTGTAGTAAAAATAATAAAAAATCAAATTTCCCGTATGCAAATTATGTATCTAAAAGGCGCTTCATCAATGAACTGTTTTCAAAGTACTTGCACTTTATTAAAATCGTGAGAAGTCACCCCGAGTCGATCATTAATGTTTTTTTGCGTTTAAAGGGTCCTAGATCAAGAAGTATTATTTATTATAGGTTTGGAATTTAAAACATGTCTTGTAAAGTTTGCAAAACTTGAAAAGTGTAGGTCAAATAATTAAGAAGTTATTTTAATGCAAAGCTGAAAACCGTTCGAAGTCACCCGACTTTACGGTATTCAAATTCGCATAAGAATTTAAAAAATACCGATTTACGAAATTAGCTTTCGTTAATCGTGCATGTGTTGGTGTATTTTTAGTTTGATAATCTTTAGGCGTGTATCTAATTTTGCTGGACAATTACAAATTAACGCAAAAAGAGACACTAAAATAAATGTCTTGAAAAAAGGGTATCTGAAAGAATTCTTCGAAAGTTGGGTGTGGTTTCTATAATTAGCCGGCGGCGTGAAGAAAAACATATTAGCGGATTTGGTTTATTTTTTATTGTAATGTTTCTAATTGTACGTCATCATGTTTCACTTTCTCCGCCTGTGGCAGAATGTGCACTAGCATGAGGTATTTTTCTCCAAAGATTTCGATCGTGTACAATGGTATTTAGGTCTTCTAGGTTGAAACCAGACCATTCATATACAACGTTTTCGCTGTCGACCTCTGCTTCGTTTACCCTCTACCATCCCTTCTAGGGAGTATTTAGAGAAGCCTGACTGGGGTGCGTTTGATGTGACCGTATAATTTGAGAACTTTGCCTTTGATTACTGATGTTATGTTATGTTAATTCTGTTTTGCAGTCCAGTTTACGCATTCGAGACCATAGAGAACAACTGGAAGAATATAGGTGTTGTACAATTTATTCTTGATGTGATATGGAATGCGTTTTGATAAGTAGGGTTTTGTTTTTTGTTTTTTGCAAAACTCTTTACTTCTTGAATTTTTAAAAAACTAAGGAAGAAGTGATGATCGCATGGAATAATTTGGATAAAACTGAAGCTAGGTTTCCTATATTCTTAGTTAAATGATAAATACGAAAGTGCCGATTGGTTGCACACCTAAGAAAAGAACACTGGACACAAATAGGCGACCCCTCTCTACTCGTAACAAAAGTTATAACTGGCGGAGGTACAGTAAATAATGCTTAAAACACTCACCCAATACAGAATGTAATACACGGAATCAAATCGTGTGAGTGCAGTGAATAACTTGATATCTGATTCAGTTATCTCGTTACCGGTAAGAAATCGTTTGGTAGATAGTATATCTTCCACCTGTGAAAAAGAGAAAGTTAAAATAATTATTAATCGTGTATTCTTAGGTCTTAAAATGTCCTATGACGCCTTGTCTATACAATAATTATTTAAAAAAAGGACGCTTGCTAGTCTAACTTAGGTCAGTCTGTAAAGAGTGAGAAATCATGGTACTATTGACAATTGAAAAATGAAGTCACCGGTGCCCATTTTTTCTCAGTTACACTGTATTAGGGACAGTAAGAGATTCGATCAATATTTCAATATATTTATTCTGTCAATATACTAGTTTCAGAGGAACAAACAAATCGACCCTATAATAATCGAGACGGAGTGGTATCGATATATATACAAGTCACTACCTACCTTATCTAAAGCTGTAAATAAAGTTGATATAGCAGCTTCATATTTCTCTGGAGACTCCTCTTTGCCAGCTTTGACCTTGTACACACCAAAAATGATATCTCTATAAAAAAACACATGGCATAACCTGACAGTTCTATAGCACAAAGTCAAGTCGCGTCCAGCCGGTGTAAATGAGCTTCCCACAATGGTCTACATTTCAAGTTTACTGGTGATGTTTATGTTAATATAGTCATGTTTGTAAAGGTATAATATAGTATGTTTCTATTGTAAAAAAAGAAAACATCTAGTGTATACTTAATTGTGCAAAATACTAAACTTAGAACCCAGGAAAAATATTTCCGAAAATGATCCCGAAAATGAGAGAAAACTTACGAGGTAAGCCATCCGTTCAATTCGTCGATTTCCGACCGTTTATTTTCCGGGTACAAATCGATTGCCGCTTGTTCAGCGCTAGCGCAAAATTCGTTGAACTCAGAGCCGAGCATCCTAAGAATATCGGAAGAGCTGTTGGAAACAATCTTCTTGGTTTGTTTATCAAAGAGAACCGGGGTGGTGATTTTACCGGAGTATTCCGGGTGAGATAATAAGTAGACCTCTTTCAAATATTCTTTTCCGTTCACACTATCCGCATCGCAGCCTTCCTTTTCCGGCGAAAATTTCCAACCGGTTTCCTTGTTCAGAATATAGTCGAGTGCGTCCATGGAGATAGCATCCTCGAGGCCTTTCAATGCACGTCCAGCAATCGCTCTAGAGAGGTATTAATAATTCGAGTTTACTTACAGTATGAAAAATCCTATTTGAGTACGAATACTCGGAAATCCTCAAAAACTCAAAATCGCCGAGTTATGTTACCAAGCAACCACTTTCATCCATTTGACATCGTCTTCGTTGTGCATCGAAATAAGATATCGCAATGGCATTCCCTCTTTTTAGCGCCCTCGTAAATTCGTAAAAAAATAAAAGGCGCACGGGAGGTTAAAAGAGAAAACACGGTACCGTGAATAAGGGAGAATTTTACCTGTGAGCAAAGGGACAGCCATAACAAACGTAGAGATGATATCTTCCCTTCTCTGCTTTGTAACCACTACTTCCGTCCTTCTTAACCCAACCAAGAATATCGGAACTCATTTTTGATTTTATGTATAAATATTGTCTACCTACTACTGAAAAAGAAAGTACGTGACCGAGTAAATGAACGTATTGAAATTTTATGGTTTAATTATAGCTTCTCAGAGAAAAGATAAATTGGGTTAAAGCTTTTTATCAATATCTTCTCTGTAGTTCTAAGTATTCCAGACTAAATAATCTAGAAATAGTTGATAACATCTAAGAATTTGAAAATAAACGAACCAATGATATAATAAAGCGACCTGTATAATATACTTGAACAAACCGTCCATTTTTAAGCTACAACACTATACTTTCACTTTATAAGAGAGATTATAGTCGTCTAATTAGTAAGAAAATGATGCCACCATCCTCATGGACGTATATGTCGTTGCAATGTTACCGAAAAAGCCACGATGTAATGCATACATACAAACCGGTAGCCATGAAAGTATAAAAACCAGACGAGCTTTCGTTTAAAATGTACACGGAACTATATACCACTACACTTTATATAGCATGTGTAGAATACATAAGGAGTCAGCAAAAAAGCTGCACAGTCTGCAAACGATTCCTACTTATCAAAACAAATGCACAAACATTAAAAAAAAACTTCCAGAATAATATAAAAATTCCTTAGTGATTGTTTTGTATAATTATTGCATACGGCCTACTTTACACTATTTAAAGACCTTGTTACACTTTGATTAAACAATATCAACGATGACAGTGCAAAAAGATTATTCTTTAGACATCTGCTGTGTATGTAGATGTAAAGATTATGTGGTTTGAGTCCTCAGCCTTAGTTGCCAAACTGTGTACGTTTATTGAAAGAAATTGAACCAATTTGCTAAAAAGCGCGTGGTGCACATTTTTACTATGGGAGAAATCGGGTGTACAGGCGTGGAACGTTCTAGTCTTTTATATATAAAAAAAAAACTAATCAAAAATGAATTATAATGTCCTATAGTTTACCCAGACTGTCTGCCGTTGACATGCCGTTAACCACTTGATATTTTTAACGATACATACAAATCGCGGAAGAGAGAATCCAACAAAGAAGTTTTCCTAAAGGCAAGGCAGTGTTGCGATGATAGTATCTGATAATAACGAAGATTGCAATCGATGAGATACTTTTCACCGACCATTTCTTGAAGCTCTTAGAGTATTAATTTTTCTGCCAACGCCATATACAGTCCAAAAGAAGAAACAACAAAAGATTTCCAGAGGAACGCTGATGTTGTTTGTTTTTATCTCATTGTAAATATTGTACAGTAAATCCAATTCAATCTTTCCTTAGCTTCGCTAACTATGTTCTGTTATAATCAAATTTATTTCAATGAACAAGAATTATATAGCAAAACAATCTTATAAAAGCACGAGTACCAAGTATATAAGCCAAAAACTCAACAGAATTGTAAATAATATATTAAAATTGTATGTGTTTCATAGATATTTTTAACAAAGAAAATACTAACTTTTACAAAAAACGTAACTAAGAAGAAAAATACTACTATAGACTATGTTTATCTTTGAAGAAAACATGGCGTGTATGTATAAAGTTAAAAAATTTATTCGCCAGAACTAGAAAATTCAATGTACATTTTGCTAAAAAACTGCTCGGCGAATGAACTATACAGGGTGATTCATAAAAATGTCCCCGCCAAATATGGTCATTTCAATGTGGTGCTAACTTATGCAAGATAAAATAAATCGCAATCCTTTGGTTAGTTTCTCACT
>JAYRBV010025150.1:0-10674 GCA_036023255.1 Mitrocomella polydiademata
TATGTAAAAGAATAATCTATTACCTTTCAAAATATCAAAACAGAAGTAAATTATCTTATTTCAATCAAAAGTTATTGTAATTTTAAAAATACAGATTTTTGGCTGAAATTTACCTTTATGATGACGTCATCAAAAATTTTTTACGTCATTCAACTGGGTTTATGACGTAGTTACTATGTACTAAGTTTTATGTCTCTAACATTACTGTATCAAAAGTTTTTTTTTCGTCTTATATGACTTTGATATGATATGTTTACGGTTCTTACTTTCCGATTATATAAAAAGAAAATCCCGTGAATCCCGATTTTCCGAAAGAGCGAATCCAGTCTGCGCCTAAACCTATGGAAATTAGCAATGAGAGGTTATCCTCTCTGACTGGTGACCGGGGGCGCTAGACTCAAATACCCCCGACCAGCAGGTTACGAGCCTAGCGTCTTCACCACTTGGCCACAACTCCATTATATCATGTGTTGTATCCACTTTTTCATAAACTAAACAATGCATACCTCATATATTTTCTTGATTTTTAGGCGGCAAAATGAAATTGTTAAGCGTTGGCCTTGATATTGTTTGGGGAACAAATGACAACGGAGTATTTTTCCGAGAGGGTAAGTCATTAATCGACATCGTTCCCAGGGCCGTTTAATTTTGCGCTTTTTTCCATATACAGATTGGAACTCTAAACTCGGCCCTGGGAACGAGGTTGGTCATTAATGGTTTTTCCGAGAAAGAACGTTTTCTTTGGTTTCCTTTTGTCTATGATAGTATTTTAATTCGGCCGTACTGTATGGGACAATTACAGAGTTTATATTGACATGGTAGGAAAGAGGAACTTCGTTCGGATGATGTTTCTCTAGTCGAGTTTCAGTATTGATGATGTTTCGTTCCCCGGGTAAAGGTTGCTCTGGCTAAAAAACAACTCCGAAAAACGTAGAATTGTCCGTATTAATCCGAATCTGTTACGTGGTTATTTGTCGCTCGTCTTTACGGACGCGAAATTGCCAATAAAACTGACTGTAGATCCTTTTGAAAAGAACCGTAACCTGCCTCCCAGTAGGCACAAGGACGTCCCGCGAACGTCCGTATCAGGTCCATGGGACATTGGTTTGAAGCTAAAACGCAATTTTCGCGCCTTCTGTTTCCAATTTTCTGATCTTCTGATGTCTGATCTTCGTCCTATTCGGACGTCCAAGGACTCCGAGGGGTACGACCTATTATTTTTTGGAACAATCCAGAAGATCTGCGCGTCCCATATGGACCTAAGGACGTTGGGACGCTATTGGTCCGTCCGGAGAACCACGCATGCCCACTGGGCTAAAGTAAATAAGCCGTAGGTACGCAAGGTTATCCACCAGACTGTGTCAAAAGAGAAAATGATGCGAGGAGATGTTGAGTATTTTAGAAGAGGGTTCGATATGGATGTACCTTTTAACTACGCATATTTTCGGGTGTATTTCATCTCGCGCCAATGACACAAATTAGTTTTATTTTTGTTGACGTCATAATAGCCAATCAAAACTGTAGCCGACAAAACATCTTTTTAGTTTACACACAACATTATTAATTGACCTCGAAACAATTTTTCTTGCTTGGAAGGTAAATTCTAAAATATCTGATTTGAATTGTCTCATTTGATTGAGCTAGAAGAGGTGTTTTAGAAAAAGGTATTGTTTGTTAAGTTTTGTTAGCTAGATCTCGAAATATTGACGATCAAAAATTGCCAAAAACTGCTGACTCAGCATTTATCGCAGATTTTAAAGAACTTTTTTGGACCTTTGAACCCTTATAAATCAGCAACCAGTAATCAAAATTTCACAAACAATACCATTCTTTTCTATCTACTTTCTAAGATCTATAAAAATATTTTGAATTCGATAACTTTTAATTTTCAGTTTCGTGTGGTCCCCCCTTTGCTTGGGTCATTAGGTAGGTCATTAGGTCTTTAAAAGGCCCCTGGAGAGCTATCGCAAACGATTTGGACTGAAAACCATCTGAAAAGGTAATCCCCATATGAGTAGGTACCTGAAAATACCAACAGATATTTGTCAGGTTAAAGGTGGGATTTTGACATCCTGGTGCCTGGACTAAAAGAGGTATTTTTCTACTACAATTCAATATAGAAATAACAATGAAATCTCTTCTTTTTTTCC
The DNA here is from genome assembly GCA_036023255.1 of Mitrocomella polydiademata. Taxonomy (NCBI): domain Eukaryota; kingdom Metazoa; phylum Cnidaria; class Hydrozoa; order Leptothecata; family Mitrocomidae; genus Mitrocomella; species Mitrocomella polydiademata. Next base: position 2,151 of record JAYRBV010025150.1, read on the forward strand.
CCCCTAAAGGTATCACTGACGAGAATCCAACGGGAACGGGATGGGATAAACTTAGCGATTCACCAGCGGGCATGCGCATTGTTTCAGTGAACTCGGCTAACAATGACGTATGGGCAACAACAACTAACAAAATATATCATCGGGAAGGAATTACTTTCGAAAATCCCATGGGTAAGAACTGATATCCCTATGGATCTTTTACCTTATCATCGGGAAGGAATTACTTTCGAAAATCCCATGGGTAAGAACTGATATCCCTATGGATCTTTTACCTTATCATCGGGAAGGAATTACTTTTGAAAATCCCATGGGTAAGAGCTGATATTCCTAAGGATCTTTTACATTATCATCGGGAAGGAATTACTTTTGAAAATCCCATGGGTAAGAACTAATATCTGTATGGATCTTTTACCTTACCATCGGGAAGGAATTACTTTATTTCGAAAATCCCATACGTAAGAACTGATACCCATAAGCATCTTTTACCATTGGATTACGTTGGCGAGTGATTTAATTTGGCGAGTGCTGGAGGAGAGTTTTATCACTTTTTAGCGGGAATTCAGTCCGGTGATCGGCAAAAATGTTTTAAAAAAGGTTGTGGTTTTGGTTACGGAAACTAAATTAGGCGAAATTTAAATAAGATAAATAAGCTAGCATAATTCGTGCGAAAATAAGGTTTAAAATTGTCCGAAGTAATTGTTTTCAGAAATTTTTTACACTTACTGTTCACCATGTGTATAGGTACATCTTGGAAAGAAATCACAGGTACTGGTATGAAATACGTGTCAGTCGGCCATTCCGGAGTCTGGGCACTAACGACAAATGGAGCGGTGAGATATCGAACAGGAACACGGGACAACAAAGGGAATGATGGTACAGGCTGGACGGCCGTGGATGGTAACTACTTGTGGATTGCAAGTGGATATAATTTGGTCATGGCTGGAGGCCCCGGTGACGCCGTTTACGCGCGAGCTGGTTAGTTTCTCCTTTTTTTTCTCTCTCGACAAAAATTAATAAAATTTGACGGGAATCAAATTTCGCAGATGATAATGACCGCGAATCGCGGGAATTCAATTTCTTTAGTTTTGAGATCTGATCCGAAAACCTTACAAAATACGGTGCGCAAACCAGTAGTGCTGAAGAGAGGATACAAAATAAAATATTTTATTTATTTATAATATTTTATACGTTTGACAGGTATCAATGATGACAATCCAACCGGTACCGGCTGGAAACTGATTGTGGATCAAAGATTAAAAGAAGTATCTTTGGATTCTATGGAGCAAACGATGTGGGGAGTCAGTCGATATCTACATTATTATCATAGAGTGTCTGTCGGCAACGAAGTTTGATATGGGAGATTGCGGCATTTGTGTGGGTTAGAAGAACATATTAGATCGCGTTTCAATTCCATGATCAGTCGTTCTTTTATAGAAAATTCTCTTAAATTGGTTTGTAAGTCGAGGCAAATTTCATTAAATGCTTCGTTCTTCCAGCCTATTTTATGAGGCTTTGACAACATGAGCGAACATGAACCTGAATTCATGGCCAAATAGTATTGCTGTAGATTTTTTCACAAACTATTCACACGGTTTCGATTTTTGTTTTTATAGTTTTGCGATATGCATGCACTTAGATTTAAAGAAAATGTGACAACCTTATCCTATTTTTACCACTTCTGACTAAATTAATATACTTTTAACATATGACATTTGGTACGTGGGTCAATTAATTCATGGCTTGTTGCAAGGAGAATAACAAAATGTGACACAAAAAGAAGACAAAACCAAAAAAGCACTGTAAACAGATATTTTCTGTTCGTTATTTGTAAAAAATGAATCTTGCTTTGAATGCAACAATAATTTATAATTTTCAAACAATTACTTTTATTTGTTAGTAAATGTATCATGCGCATTGCATTAATTAAAGGGTTAAATAATTAAGAAATTTAATTCCTAACTACTTTATCCAACCTCGTACCCAGGGTCCTTTTGTGGCTTTTCTGATATTTGGATGTCGCTGCGAAAGTGCCTGGCCCAACGAGTTGAAAATCCTCACTATTTTTTGAGGAATTTTTATGCGAAAGTTTTGTCTCGATTAGTTTTCTGATTTAATGATATTAACTTTAATCAAAAACTAGAAAGTTTTCCCGCAGCAACATCCAAATATTAGAATAGTTGAGGTTGTTCTTTTACCCTCTCCAGAAAAGAGTACTTGCCATACGAGAGACGCCTTTTGGGAATTGAGAGATAGATAACAGTAAATGCAAAGATGTGGAAAACAATGTTGCAATTTATGAATTAACACGCACACATATATTTACAAATTTAAATATACAATTGTTCTCATGGAATTACCAGAAAAATAATAAACTTTCCTAGAGGGGGAATACCTTAAGGGAATAAATTTTCGCGGAAATTTAATTTCGCGTTTTTCTTATTTTCTATTGTTTAAAACAATAGGCCATTGTTATAAAACAATAGAAACCGCGAAATCCGCGAAATTTTCTTCCCGCGAAAATTTCTTTCCTTAAGGTATGCAATTGTAAAAGGTAACAACGCTATTTAAATCAAATTGATTCCCCAGCAAATCCACTTGTTTAGAGACTATAAAGATGAAGGAAAAAGGAAAATAGTGATGAGCGTCCAAAAAGTTTATCATTACGATCGATTTCCAATACACGGTTTCGAAGTGTCAAGTACGCATGCGCGCGCGATATAGACAACTTACAGTGAATAAAGTTTCGCGAATTGTAATTTTTCAAAAAATTCGCGAGACAAAATTTGTGACTAAACACGTGAAGGCTGGATTAGTTAGTCCCCCATTCATTTTTTTGTGACAGTTACTATCACAGAATTTCACAACTGACAGATCATGCAAGTCACGGAGTTGCTTTCCGTTAAATACCTAAGTTTGAGCCTGAAATTTCTTACCTCCTTAAGACAAAGTAAAACACATAATATCAAGGTTTTCTATAGCTCGTCATCGTCATCACTGAAATCCAGTTCTAAATCAGAAAATGTATTTCATAAGAGTTTTTGAAGCCTACCGCCAGCAACAATAAATATCCAGGAGTGACCCACAAAAAATAGCACAACCAATGTTGTCTTTTGTTTCCTATTGTGAATAGTAGCATTTTTTGTGAGTCACATTATGTACCGAGTATCTTAAAAGGATCAAAATTTCACGCTAACTAAATTTTGCGGGGACTAAAATTCGCAGATGACCGAACTGTTGCTTTTCGGGGTGTCAAATTTCGCATTAGACTCCAAAAAATCCGCGAAATTTAGTTGCCGCCAAATCTAGTTTCTTTACAGTAAGATAAGATATATATTTCCAGTAAAATAAATGACAACTCACTAAACGGTCGAGCTGCGTCGAGTCCCGGTGTCATCAAAGTATAGTCGTTCCCAAAGCTTGGTTCGTCCACACCAAATAGGAGGGCCGGCGTCTTGGGAGCTTGACTTGTTGGTCTGTGGGCCGAAGCGAACGCTGGGGGGGGAAAATCATCAAATTAAATTTATAGACTGACACACCACAAACATAACCTTGATAAAACACTTTCATCTTTTTACAAATAGACTTACTTTCAGAATATTTACAAGAACAACTTCGGACTCATACCATCCTCAAGAAATCAACATAAAATGATTAAGATCTACTTTCAAATATAAGCGTGTGTGTGTTTTTATTAAATGGTTTGAGTAGAATCAAAAAATACCTCTAGGTGTTTTAGACGTGTTCGTCATCACTTCTTCGATGAAGTCATCTACTTCCTGGGCGGAAATATTCAGCTGATTACTGGCGGTTGGCGTTGAAAATGGACTTTTAAAGGGCGTGATCAGGTTGATTAAATTATTTCGAGTAAATTCATCTAGCTCACTTTGTCCATGGTTAGTCGGTGTATGTGTGCTTGGTGTCTGGCGCGTGTGTCCATTGATTGATTTATCAATTATATTCAGGCGAGACTGGCCATACATATCCTGCAGGTGGTTACCATTTACTAGCGGCGTCGTGATTGTGTTTTTGAATTTCTTTTGCGAAAATATCTCCTTGTTATTCTCGAGGAACATGTCTAGTTTCGACTTCTCTTTTGAAGGTTTCGCAGCGTTTGTGGTGTCCGTCAATGGTGTAAACATAAGCATGTCTTTCGGTTCATGACTAGCCTCGGAATGCCGCTCCGCATTCTCACTAGCCTTAGTTCCCGTGAACATTTCGTAGTCCATTTCGGATTCAGTTCTCCCCTTATCCTTTCTCCAGGGCGTTTTGATGGGCGTAAAATCGACATCGCCCAAATTTCCGTTGGGCGTAAAAGGAATCTGATCGTCATCGTCATCGTCAGAGAAACGTAGGGGAGTTATAGGATTGTAATTCAAGTTGGACGGGTGTTCGTTAATAACGGGAGTATTGAAATCCTCGTAACTCTCCCCCGTCTCGGTATTAACACCGTTGCTAGACGAAAGCATACGAGAATAGGCTTTCTCGTTGTCTTCTATAAAGAAGTATAAAATACAATGTTATTTTAAAGTCTTAGTTCATTCATTCAAGAAAGTTCCGCATTCTACAACTTTGTGGTTCAGTGCTCACTAGCCAAAACGTGAGTAATAACTTTCTCAGAGGAACAAAACAATATAGCTTTTCGCGCACCGAAAACAACAGAATTTTAAGTGTGTAGTGTTATTTTTCGCCGCGATTTAATTTCTTACCAACCTGTTTTCCTAAATTTCCTTAAAAAAAAATTAAACTTTGTGTGGTGACATTTCAAAAATTCAATTTGCATTTTGTGCGTTAAAACTTCTTCCATCTGACTGATATCCTAACCTTTAATTTGTGTGATTCTCTGCTGCAAAGCTTGCATATCAACAATCTCGGGTGGAGTGCTCATAATTTCTTCCTGGTATCCTATTGTCAAACAAGAAGGGGAGAGATTTGGGTGATATTTCTAATAGGCATTAACAGTTCCTGTCATGCTTATCACAAGAAAAAATTTGCATTCCCCCTCTAGGTTATTTAATGGAAAACCACACCCAGCCAACAAAATCACTAAATAACCTCTATGCAGGAGTGTGTTTTCTATTGAAATTGCGTTCATTACGTCTTGCGTTTCAATAGAAACACTCTCCTACAAAGTGGATTTTTGACGAAATTGTCTACTGGGCAGTGGTGACATGTCTTAAAGGGTGTAGGGACTCGTTACCACTGGTATTCCACTAAATGTGTTTATGAATAGCTGTTAAAACGCTTAATACAAAGGAGAAGATTTTCACCGCCGATGCAATGGATAATATTGCCTTAACGGAAAGTAAAAGGCAACTTTATTTGCTTGATATTCACAACCGAAAATCTTACTTTGCGATTGTGGAGGGAAGGTAATGTTTTCACGGTCAGGCAAGGGTGATTCGCGCTCTCCTTCGTAGGAATTATTAATTTCTTTCACAATAGGAGAATTCTCGTCAAGACCTGAAAGATAAAAAGAAAGTGCTTGACTAAAATATTAAAACGCAACGGTTCTAATATTGTATTGGATTGTATAAGACAAACAACAAAAGATGTACATTCAGGTGAATTTCCACCACAGGACAGGACAGGACATGACAGGACATGACATGACAGGACAGGACATGACATGACAGGACAGGACAGGACATGACAGGACAAGACAGGACATACGGAAAAATAGTTAGACTGAAATCTGGTTGGTTCCGCATAAAAAAATTTAAAAGCTTTTAGCTCTTTCCATTTTGGTTGGTTATGCCCCAGGAAAGTTGAACTGTTGTTCCTGTCCTGCCCCAGGAAAGTTGAACTGTTGTTCCTGTCCCAGGAAAGTTGAACTGTTGTTCCTGTCCTGCCCCAGGAAAGTTGAACTGTTGTTCCTGTCCAAAAATAGACAAATGAAAATCCACGTTTATGATGACACACGTCAATTTTTAAGAGTTATCTAGATGCCAATGATGATATATTTACGTCGACTTAATAACGTCGTTCGCTTGAAAAGAATCAACAAGTTATAATTACAACCGATAATGATTCATCATTTCAATTTATTGAATACCAAGGGGACTAAGCGAAGAGACAATATATAGCATACCTTGGCGGTGTGCAGTTTTCTTGAAGGCAGGCGTACGAGGCACTTTATCGTGTGATACAAATGCTTCAGTACCTGTAAAAAAATAAATTTATATTTCAGATGCTTGAGATGCCACGATCTTATTGGTTCTCGTTTGACAGGAATATATATATAAAAACATCGTGAAGACAAGGCTGTCATTTTTTTTTTCTACGCGGATTATAATAAGAGGTTGTCTATCGGGCAAAAGGTTATCACTGGTCAAAACTCTCTTAAAAATGTCTGAAGAAACGAGACATCCGGTGATATTTGTCTCGTTCAAATAAACAAATTTAAGAGACTTTTCTATAGAAGAACGACTGATAACTTTTTGGCCGTTGAACTGTATCATAAGCAAAGCTACCCAATAGACGTTTTTGGGTATTGATGGTTGCGATGATAAGAACAATGATTAAAATAAATTGAAAAAAAGAAATTGATGTTTTGCTCTTCTCCGCATATCTTACGTCAGTTCTAAAACCGCCTCTGCCAGTCAATAGTCTTTAGAACAGTCTTCAAAACCCAAATGAACTTTAAAGCATATACTATTAGGTCGGTAAATATTGCTAAATTGAGTCAGTTTTCTAGGTCGGCTTTAAGGTCAGCAATGCCGAATGCCGGCCTGAATTCACAGGGCTGCCCGACGGGCCGAAGGTTGGACTCGTTTTGATAATTTCTTTCTAAGTGCTATCGAAGAGAACCAGGAAAGAAACGGATACAAAATTCAAATATAGAAGACTCTTTTAAAAATTAAATATTCGACTTACTGAATGCTTCCATCGGATCGTCTAAGGCGTGTAATTGAGAATCTTCGTTCTAAGGGAATACAAAATTTCATATTTTTCAATATTTGGCGCGCTGTATTCACTAGAGTACTCCCTCAAAACTGGCTCCTTACTATGGTAAGGATATTTTAAAAACTTTGAAGCCAAAAAAAATATTCAAAAAACTTCTGCGGAAGAGTGTTTTCTATTGATACATGGCAACCAAATATCAATAGGAAAATCTCCTCCGCTTTGGCATTTTAATGGCTTTCCTTGGGTGGCATTCAAAAAGTACGTTCGTCCAAAGGGGGGGGGTCAGAGTAAAAGCGAACACCCATTGTTATGTGACGTCATTTCTATTGCTTAGATATTGCCATGGATATTATAACTTGAGAAACAAATATTCACCTCATCAGAATCGCTGTTCGAGATTTCTTGTTGTGAGTTCTCCAATACCGATTGTGCAATCTAAAAAAAAACCCGTATGTTTTAAACATTTTTTTTAACCCTAAACAATCGTTAGCCATGCAGATGGACACCACGCACGTATGCATCATATTCAAAAAAACTTGAAGAACGCCTCGAAAAACTAGGCTTCATTCATGGTCGAATTATGACCTTACTTCTATAAAACCCTGACAGTGTGTATCAGAAGAACTAAAGTCAGAGGGTGATTTTTCCAGCTACCCTGTATTACACTGAAGAGGCCCTTTTGGATAAAAGTTAATATGCGAAAAAGGAAAATAAAGTTTATACTTGATCTATAAGCAGTTGTTGAGCCTTCGACTTTACCACTTCTTTTTCGAAATGCCCGTCTTTTTTCGACTCCCTTTCTTGCCTAGGGCGGGCGACGCTCATTGCTTTAGGCGTTTTTGCCGGCACCTTCTTTTTCTGGTCATATTTTGAAAGAACATTGGACCTTGGGATTGGAATTCGAGAATTTGTCAGCACATCAGTGGAGGAGGACATAGGAGGAACCTGGGGAGGACGGTGGGCTTTTTCCTTGATTTTGAAGGCAACATTAGATGTGGATATGGTGTCTTTAACAAAGGCTTCACTTTTCTTTTTATGAGCTGATGGAATGCTGAAAACAGAAAAAAAAATGAAATTCATGGCTACCAGATGGTTATTCTTCTGTAATTATGGAAAGAGAACAGCTCGCTAAAATATCACTTTCAATTCATTACCAAGCTATTCTCCTTTTAGAAAAAAAAATCTTTTAGCATAAAAGTGGGTTGATTTTCTCGTGGGAAGCTCAAAAGGGGTAAAACATGAAAACAATTTAAAAAGTGATGAATAATCCAGCCTACTTTAAAGGAAGAAACTCAAAGATTTAACGGTTGAGCTGATACCGCGAAACTTTCTTCCCGCGAAACTTTCTTCCTTTAAAGTAACAATATTACTTACAGCTTGTTCTTGGGAATCCCACGCACAGGAGTATCATCTAAAAGAAAGGGATGAATTAGTGGAAAGGAACAGATGCACAGGGTAATACATTTTTTCTGAGAACACCCTGCATCTCAAGCAACTCTATAAGTGCATGTGATCCTCTCATCTATTTGTTAATCTAATTCTCATCCAATCTTTCTTCGGGGGCATTCAAAAAGTACGTTCGTCCGGGGGGGGGGGGGGGGTCAGAGGAAAAGCGAAAACC
>JAYRBV010025183.1:0-10671 GCA_036023255.1 Mitrocomella polydiademata
TCGTATATAGAAATATTACGGGTGCATTTGGATAAGGAGACGCCCTCCGCTCGCTGCGCTCGCTACGGGCGTAAAAAATGCGCAATCTTTTTGGTACAACCCGTTAATCAATACAGCTTATCTACAGTGTGTTCCAGAAAATGATACTATAAATACGCGAGATGAAATTATAGGTAATATGACATAGCGATTTGTAAAGATATAATCGTCGTAATCCATACTGTAAACCAGTAGTAAGTTTGTAAAGCCATTCATATTTTTTTCTTCTTTGTTGGTTAGTGAACCCCTGTCATCCTCCCCCACCATTGTAGGGACCCGTATGTCTCTACTGCGTAGGTTGTTAGTTATGTAAACTACAGGTTTTCTAATGAGCTTCCCTTGCTGCAGTAGCGAAACCTGCTAATTAACTTAAAACTCCGCTAGACATTCAACCAATTGAACCACCCCTAATTATCCATTGGTAGACCGATATATTGCAAAGGTCAAGTTTTGAATGGAAATTTAACCCCAGTTGCATTTTGTGCCGACACAGTTAAGAAAAAACTCGGGTTAATTGAGCCCCCTCCAGGTAATTGAATCGATAAACTAATGCGGTAAGAACGATTTAATCCTATATCAACGAATCTTTATGACGTACACGATCTTACGAAAGAAACCTTACTGCTTGTTTCACTACTGTAATGGATGAGATTTTCAGGGGTCCTTCAATACTAAAAATACTATAATTTGTTTAATTACGGATGAAAATTACTGTGATTGACAAAAACGTGATAGAAAATAGAAAATAAAGGTAACCGGTACGGTTCTTTCGAATCACATTGTACATTAGCTAACAGAAGGTAGCAATAAAAAATTCCTGATTGCAGCCATTTGTTTGCTTACGTTCGTCACAGTTTAAAAATCGTTTAAATCACTTCGAACAGTTTCTACTGAAAGTGTTCTATTTCTTTTTTGACAATCAGAATTATTTTTATAGACAAAGAGTAAGTAGTAAAGGGTTGCTATTAATGATAGCGACGTCAAGTTTTAATTCTATCTGAATGTTCTACATATCCTGTAGGTAATTGTTTCTTCAATTTCTTCTTAACTTGATTTCCCCTACTTTCATTTTTGATACTTCTTCAAAAAGGGGTAAGTAACGGAAAACTTCATACGATTCTGAAAAATTAATAAAAATACGGATTCAAATTGATAATATATACAATAATAATGATAAATACAATATTTTAAATGCCTTCTAATCACACGTATAATGATGAACTGTTGTAAAAGTAGCTGATTTGTTTTATGAATCATGCACGATGATGGTATTTTGTAAATATAATGGGCCTTTTATCTCTAAATGTTTTTTTTTTTCTTGATTACAGTCATTTACATATGTACACGTTTTTAGGCAAAGTCGTGTCACCAATACACGTACCCTCTAGAGGAGAAGAACTCCCTCTTTCAGAAAGTCGCCTAGTGAACGGTTAGCTTGCTTGCTTCGTTTTATCTCATCAATCTTCTTAACAAAACTTATCGTTTTAAATTTGTTCAGGTCTACACTTGCTCATTGAAATGATCACTCGTCAACAAGTTCTCCTTCGTCTGTTTTCGTGTATTTGTTTTCATGAACGTCGTCATTTTGACGAGTTTTGATCGCTTCTTCCTCGTTCGGCGCAGAATCGTTCTGATCTTCGCTGTATAACTGAGGTTGTGTTGCAATGATATCAGGAATAGCTTCTGAAGATGCCTCCAAAATTGTGGATGAAGGAGGCGACGAGAAGGTTTGATTGTAGGAAACAAAACTTCCTCCGTGTGAGGACGTCTCCGTCACAAAGGAGCCTTGCCGTTGGTCACCGTTTAATTCTGACAAAGGAACAACAGTTCGTCTTGAATCCAGGGAAGAAGTAGCTGTCGATATTGAGATCTGTGACGTGGTAACAGAGGAGACGGACGGGTATTTCCCACCATTCTTTGTGACTCTTCTTCGAAGTTTCTCTAGTGTGAATTTGTTGAATTTTGGTTTGTTATTCTGACTATCATGGCTACCATGTGAGCTATCATCATTACCAAAAGGGTACAAAATAGTACTGATCTAAAAGAAAGAAATTCAACAATTTTTATGCCGTTTTTCAAAAGAAGAAAGGAGAAAAAAATATATGGAGAATTGAGGTCAGCACCGAAAGTTTTCGAGGATATTTTCTTTCAATTGTTGAATATGTTTTTTTATCAACATCATTCAAGCATACGTGATTCTGAATTCTGTTTTGAACAAAGGATTCTTGTTCTGTATAGTTAAACCTTCTACGTAAGGTTTTATCGCCATATGCGGTTTACCGCGCGAACCGGAATTTTAGTTTTTCACATCTTCACTAAAAGTATTTGCACAAAGTACCGACGAGGAAGAGAATCTAGGATGATTAAACAAAATTAGACAGTCACTTTCCTTTCCGACCGTTGACACTTTTAATAACATATTCTCTTCCTCACAAACAAGGATCAGGCAAAAAAAACTAAACAAAGAGAAATAAATGGGAAAATGCAAATTAACATCCTGCCATAATACAATTATCAGTAATTGTTGTATTCCTTGTTGATATTTTGGAAACAAATATTTTAATGATGAGTTGAATTCCAAAATAATAATTTTCCTTTTCAAAACACATGTATTTGAACCTTTTAATGAGTTCAACAGGATGTTTGCGAAATATTTGTTTGGCTAACCGGAAAGGAACGTGCTATTTTCAACACGAAATCTCAATAGACTATTCTACAAGTAATCAATTAATTTTATATAATCCTAGGGGTTTTATATAATCCCAACGACTGTAGAATTCAGTATGAAAACCTACCTTTGGGATATAGATCATGGCCAAAATTGTCACAGTACATAGAATAACACAAAGTGTCACAATAGCATACAAGGCATGTCGATGACCAGTGTCTTCAAGTAAGGACACACAAATCACACCGACAATTGACACCAACACTGTATTATAGATGGCCATATGGTCACCTTTGGTGCTTGAGAAGGAAGATAGCCCCTTGGTACGACTCGATGTCTGCCATGCCAGGAATACACCAAAAATAAGTAGAAAACCTTTGTAGCAGTAAAGCGCTATCAGAAACTGGTTTTGATATGCACCCTCACATTTGACTATCTCTTCAATCTCAGTTCCAAACGTTAATGTTTTATTGGACAGATTGGCAGTAGTGTAATGGAATGGTGATGTCACAGACCAGCTGATCAATACTACAATGTCCACCAATAGAAACAAGCAAATCATAATCAACATAAACCATTCAGAGAACTAAAAAAGAAACACAAAAAATTACCAAATTGCCTCCAACAGTTAAATTTATCCAATTATCTCATCTAGATTTTGCTAGTTATTATATGAAAAGTGTGGTAACATTATCGGAATGCTGATAACATTAGTTTTTGAGACTCCAAGTTTTATTTCTACTAAGAATGAAATAAATTTGGATTATTCTCAACAAAATCAATAATAAGTTTAATACATACCTCTCTTTTATCCCCTTGCACATTAGGTGCGTTATAGGACTTGAATTTCCACCAGGTTTTTGCAAAAAGTGCACCAAAGGTCAAAGTAAATCCTATCGATAATGTACAAAGAAAACCGTAACAACCATTAATATAATTGTCCAGTGCCAAGAATCTGGTGTCCAAGCCATATATAATCAAGGAGGCGAAACACATAATGCATCCAAGTGATACAACTATATCAACCCAAAAGGAGTCTTTTCGTAGGATCTGTTGGTTTTTAGAGCGCCATACAGCTATAGTACACGACAAAATGATTGTTACGAGTATTCCCAGACAAGCCAAAATCCATATTGTAAATATGTATCCTCTTGGAAACTGATACTTGGTGTAAATGTAATGCGCTCTATCAGATGGGATAGGTCCTCTAAACATCAACTGCGTTGCGTTCTCAACTAATTGAAGAGTCTGTGTAACATTATTGTAACTTCCAATTCTTGCATTTTTCTCTCCCTTATGCATTACATTTATGGATATGATTCCAACTCGAACTGGATTCTTTCCCAACGGTTCTTTTCTGAAACTAATTCGTCCTGTCACTCCTTCAAAGTCTATGCGTTCGATAGCTTCGGCTACTATATTGATAAAACCAAAACCAAAAAGATAAATGAAACCTTTTTGAAATTCTGCAACTTCCTGAAAGACTTTTTGATACATTCTGGCACTCGCCCATACAGAATCGTATGCATATGCAGGAGTGTCCTTACATTGAACATGTTGACCTACAGAGTTTTGTAAATTTGAAGTAAATTCCTCTGCATATGTGTTATTTGCCGTCAATTTTCCGTCCATTCGAGCTCCACCCCTGGTTATGTAAATATAACTTTTTGCTGCGAAAAGGAGTTCATCTGCATTACAAATAACTTCTCTTTCCTTTTTCCCTGTGTATTCGTTGAAAGCGTTGTACTCATCGGTTGCCCAACCCTCCGGTAGTTCCTCAAAAAGAATCCAAACGAAGTTTGATTTATGCAATTCCAAGTGAAAAGCTTGACAGAAGGTTTGCCTAGCTCCAGCAACACTTGCCATTAAGAACACAATGCGTGCATCGAATTGGGACAACTTTAACAGGTCATTTGTTCTTATATCATCAACTTCGCTTCGAATTCTAGCTTTGTATACTACATTTATACTTCTGTTAGATCGATTAGGATCTGTTAAATGTTCTTCCATGGAATTAACCGTGAGTCTATAGCGGGGACTTGAAAAATCATAGACAAGTATTGTCTGATTCCAGTTCATAGCCTCCATAAATCTTTTGGAAGCTCTGATGAGTCCAAAGAAAGATGGTGGAGTTTGAAAGTGGAGGTTTAAACTTGTATGGTAAGGCTCAATAATTTCTGTATACCCAACTTGAATTGTCGGGATCGCTTGAGTAAATTCTGAAAATACCACGCCTTGTTCACTGTACGGAGGGCCTATAGTAAGCCTTTTACTGGAAAATACATATTTTGCAAAAAGCTTTGCAATCGCTACTTTATTAAATACTTCTGGCAGAGCGTCAAACTCATGAATTTTGTCCATTTCTGTAATTAGTTCGAGAATACTCTTACCAACCTCATAATACGAAGGTCTTAATTTATAAACTGTCGGTGGTTTACTGATATTGTGAACCACTTCGTTCTCAATGTCTTTGAAGCCAAGCTGAATAGCTGTTCGAACACACGTATCATTGAGTGGAAGCAATACAGGGACATCGAGATATATTACACGTTGTCCGCCATTTTCTTCAAGCAAGCATGCAAGAAAGAACAGAATCACAGTATTTTTCATTTTGTCTAAAAGAATGATAGATGCTGTTATTATCAACTGTAAATAAAGATTTATTGGCCCTACTGGTGAAATCGACAATGGTTAATCATTACATTAAAAATTTAGATATAAATGTAATAATAGAACTTTTCGGCTCTCAAAAGCTAAAAAAAAACGATCATCAAATAATGCGAGAATTTACTCTATATTAATATTATTTCTAATTTTCAAGTAACACCAATGTGATTTTTTGTGTTGACTGTATTTTTTTGGGGTTTTGGTGGTACAGCATAAATATTCATATTTGACACTGAGAATCTCTAATAGTAATAGTAGATTCAACATCACAACTTTATACATTAATATGAGGAGTCAACTTTCACTTCTCAGATTGAAAAATACATTGATGCAATACACACATGTTACCTGGTAGAAAGATGGGGAAAAAAACGAGAGTCAAACTTCATTGAATACTAAAAAAACTCACTCAACACCACGCAAACACCACACAGAGAAACTACTCAGTATTCGGCATCACAAACTTTTTTTTCCTCTTGCCGGGAGAAAACAATAGATTCCAAAGGAAACAATATCAAAATATTCTTTTGTTTTGATAGCTTTTTAATCGATTACGAATAATAATTACTCCTTCAACGAGCTCGTAATCATGAGGGCTATTGAAGAAACCAATTAAATGATGAAGTAAGGAGATATGAGTTCGACAGAAAGAAAATAATTGTCCTTTTAAGTGTAGACACCAAATCAAGTCACATTGAAATCAAATTATTCATTCGTTTTTTTATTGTCAAGTTTTACTGACTCATGACTTAACCTTATAGCACTCATTGGGAGGACGGGGGTTTGGGGGTTTGCTTCGAGATTTCTCTTATACTTTTGAAGGAATATGAAACTTTGCCAGTAAACTCACCTTTTGATAAAGTTTGACTGGTCAATATTTTGTACTTCTGTACAAAGTTCATTAAAGTCGAAGCCAAATAAATTATTTTTGCTAGAATGAAAGGCAAATATAGGTTTTATTTTTGAAGGTGGGTGTTGGCTCACTCCTATGGCCAAAAAGCGTCGTTTCTTTTTCAAAGTAATTTTCAGTATTTTCTTTCAGCTCTTACCAATTCCTCCTTTCATACCTTAACGTAAACAAAACAATTTCAAGATGATTAAAAACTAATTAAGAAATAATTGGTCCTAAAAAAAACATAGCTATCTAATATTCTCATATATTCTGTTGCCATAACAATATTATGCAAGCCTCATATTTGTTACTGAGTTCTTAATCAGTTTTGTATATATAAATAAATTCCTTGTGACGTATGATTTATTGGTCATCAGGTAGATACTGTGACGTATATGTTAATACTGTCGGTATCTTAATTCATTTTTTGATGTAATCACTCTACTATTTGATGGATTTCTTGTTAGTTATAACTATTCTAATCTCAAACTGTAAAATATTTTTATTATACATTCAACACATTAAATTACTTCAAGCTAAAAGAAATTAACTGGCGATATTAAATTAAGATCACAACTTTTTTACCAAAATAAAATGAGCTATGAAGTAGTAACTGGGAAAAAAGCTAGTCTATAAAGAGTGACTCCCAATTTCACATTTACGGTGGGCATCCGTTATACCAAATTGGCATCATATGTTTACCGTAATGCCTCGATTAAGCGCCCCCCTCGAATAAGCGCCAACCCTTCAAATTTTCAAAAATGGGCGCTTATTCGAATTATATATCGCTGACGCGAATCCAGACATGCTACTCGTCGACGAAAACGAGGAGGACGACGTAGAAGTCGATATTTTGTGATTAATTTTAAAAAGAAAAAGAAAAGCATTTCACTAAAAACCGCATTTTATTTATTTTCGATTTTTCTGAATTGCTTCGAAATCCATTTTATTAAATAAGCGCCCCCCCTCGAATAAGCGCCCACCCTAGAACCTAGAAAATTAAATAAGCGCCCGGGCGCTTAATCGAGGCATTACGGTACGTGATTTTTGTAGATATGGCAGCAGTCAAAGAGATATACTGAGGGTTAAAATAATTATTATGAGAAAAAGAAAAATTCGAGATTACTTGAAATCTTCCATTTTTGTTGGAAAGTGTTATTATGCTCGGAGCGATAGAATGTTTAAGGAATCGCGTCACCAAGTAGATATAATTTTTTAGGTTTTTTTAGGTTTTTTTTTGTGATCTCTTTTTCATCTTTGTATGATTCTTATTGAAAGTTTTTAATTAATCAACATTATAATAGTCTGAATCCCTCGGACTCGTGTCAAAACTGTTTTTTTTTTGTGTTACTCTTGGTATACAACATTTTATGTAAATACAAATAATCAATGCCATAAATTGCAAAAACCACAAGTAAACAAAAGCTGTTTTTTGGGGTGAAGCGTGATTTAAGATTTAAGCAACCAAATCCTGAGAATTTATGGCAGTGATTGTAGCATGCCAGGAATAGATTTTAGAATGGTCTTTCTCCCATATAAAAATGCTACATTGTAAAAGTTTATGGTTTGGTATTGGTAAAGGGTTGAAACTATAACCATATCATATTGACATATCTTTTATTATAAATCCTGATTTTACATACTTTGATTATTCATATATAAATATAATTTTTTTCAAGTGCGACAAAAAAATCAAATAATCTTTGTACAATTGTAACTTTTATTTTTGTAACTTTATTTTCATGAATAAAAAGAATAAAAAGGTAAAGAAACTTTCTGACGTACATATTTTGATTTTTTGTTAGTAATTATAAGTACAAACTTTCTTATTAATATCATTATTATTTCTTTAATTAAATGCCTCCTCCCTTCCTCCTCCGCATCATCTGAAAGCCTTCAAAAACTCACTTCAAATAGGGTTTAAGGAGCAAAGTACTGTAATAGAGTACACAAAAACAAATTGTTTATATTTTTTACACTTCGTAGTTTTTAGTTACGGGTGCGTACACTTGTGAAAAAATATTGCTACAGTTAATTCACTTTGTCTTTAGTTTGTTGGTACAGCAAACTGTATTACTTATTCAGTTATTGTAGCATCTGAGATCGTTTCCTCTGTCGATGACTCCAAAATAGTTGGTGAAGGGAGCGAGGAAAAGGTTGGATTATAGGAAACCAAACTTCCCCCTTGAGAGGATGTCTCCATGGCGAAGGAACATCGTCGATGGTCACCGTTCAATACATCCGACAATGAGGCGACTGACGGTTTTGATTCTAGGGAGGAGGTAGCTGTCGATAAAGAGATTTGTGAAGCGTTTACAGAGGAAATAGATGGGTATTTCGCACCGTTTTTTGTGACTCTTCTGCGAAGTTTCTCCAATTTGAAAGTATTGAAGTTCGGTTTGATCTTATCATTTTGATCATTTGAATTATCAGCAGAGCGGAAAGGATACAAGATGTTGCTAATCTAAATATAAAAAAAGACAATTATAGATTAAAAAACAATTAAATCTAATTCAACAAGGGCGAGACTTGTTCTACCGTTGATTTTTCTCTTAACATAAATTAAAGGAATTTTTTATGACCTTACAGGGTCTGTCCTCGGAATGTAGATGGACCTTTAGAATGCAAGCTTTTATAATAAACAAGTGTAACTGGAGACAATCTAAGTGATGAGTAGACCAGGCATAATTTAAGGTGTACCACCTTGAAAGGGAGAAATTCCTACTATGCTCATAAGTTAGGTATATCATTGGAGTTCACAAAAATCGGAGATGGTGGTCTTGGGAGGTGGCATGGTTGGGTAATTAAGCATAATTGCCCCCTTATAAGGAGCTCATTATGAAACTTTGGGCAGGGATTACCTTAAAGATTGCCTTTATGGTAATACGGGTGTCAAAATTAAGAAAAATAAAACACCTGTCCGAAATTACTTAATAAACGGTTAGGCTCAATTACTCAACCATGCCACCTCCCATTTTTGTGAACTCCATGGATGTACCTAACTTATGATAGCCTATAGTGGGAATTTTTGCCTTTCAATGTGGTACCTACCTCAAATTATGCCTAGTCTATAAGCGCAAGTGCGAATGATCAGCTTTAAAAATCTTAATTTTGCGGAGAAAGACTCAAATATATGCGTATATATCGCGTAAATTAAATCACTTAAGGTAGACTATTTAATCAAAAACATTCGCGAAATTTTATCACGCGAGTTATTAATTTTCAGTCGGTTGGAATCACAAATGTTTCTCTTGCACAAAACAGAGCAAATACAATCATTTGTCGTTGAAATTTCTAGATTTTTAAAGTGCTTTCAACCTGCATTCTGGGGGCCCACTATCTGAATTCTGACAACCATTAACAGTATTCTCCATATGACAAATCAGTGTAGCCTCATAAAAACACAATTTTCAATGTTTGTTTGATTTGATTCAGCCCATCGGAAAAGTTTTTGAAATGTTAAATTGCATCCCAAATTATATACTAACACTTTAAAAATCAAAATTGGATGACACAGCCAGGCTGTGGGAGGGATTCCTTTGAAATTTACAACGACTCAAGTACCCTAAATAGACACAATGGCAAACGAGGGCTATTTTTCCAACTTGTATAAAACTGTTACGATTTTGAGTTTGTTTTTGCGAGGAAAATGGCGCAAATAGAAAGAAAACCACTTCAAATCTTTGTTAACATTGATTCAACTTACCCTTGGGATAAAAGTCAAGGCTAAGGTTGTTCCAGTACACACAACAACACAGAGGGTAATGATAGCATACAAGGCATGTCGATGTTCAGTGTCTTCAAGTATGGACACACAAATCACACCCACAACCGCTACTAAAACTGTATTAAAGATTGCTTTCTCATCACTTTTCTCACTGTACAAAGATGATATCCCCCTCTCACGACTCGAAGTCTGCAATGCAAGGAACAAACCAAAGACAAGGAGGACACCTTTGTAGCAGTAGATACCAATGGAAAATTGTTTTTGGAATAAACCATCACATTTGATGATCTCCTCGATCTCAAATCCATAAGCGAGAGTTTTATTAGATATATTCGTACCAACGTAATGAAATGGTGACGCCACAGACCAACTGATCAACAATATGACGTCAACAAATAAAAACAGGAGGATCAAGAGAAACATAAACCACTCTGAGAACTAAAGAAAAACGTAGATACAATCAAGAATAAGTCAAATGTAAAAGATCATAAACAATTTAAACTGAAAACTGTTCAAAAGTTTTTGAATATCAAACAACTATATCTCTTATGAATGATAAGTAAGCACTTTAAAGGATAATTAACGTCTAAAATTCACCATCGATTGTTTTGCATAAATCGATTCTTCTATCAAAAATATAACTACTCGCAAAGTTTTATTAAATTTGGTTGAGTATTT
>JAYRBV010025194.1:0-10669 GCA_036023255.1 Mitrocomella polydiademata
GATGGATTGATAGCCTAATTAGGATACTCTCCTAATTAGGCTATGATAGCTCAGTTTGCAGTTATCCCTGACTGATAGTATGGTTTAACAACATTTTTAAAATTTTCAATTTGCTTCCCTAGATTCCCTCATTCCTCCCTCTTCCTGATTCCCTGCCTTCATTTAATTCCCTTATTCTCTTGTTTTGCCCATATTTCCTTTTTTTCTTTATTCCCTCGTTTCTCATTCCCTTGCTTCCCTCTTTCCCTTTATATTCTCTTGTTTCTCTTATTCACACGTTCCCTTGCTTAGTGACCGTCAACAAATTATCTTCGCCCCTGTTACCAGCTTTTTGCCGCTAAGGGGGGAGGGGGTTTTGTCAGAGCCATTTAAAAAAAAAATTGGGACGAAAATGAATACATTTTTTACGAGCAAAAACGTATGTTGTTGTCCTTCCGCGCTACCATTTATATACATTTGACCGCAAAATAAACTTTTACTAGAAATTAGACTGTGTGCCACGCGCTCCATAGGTATGTCAGCGAATTAAAAGTCCATTACATCATCCAAGATGGCGGTTAAAGCTGCGGAACGCTAAAAACATGTTTAGCGGGGCGAATTTAAGTTTTATTTTTGAGGCAGGTAAGGACATAGGGGGGTAAAGGCTTAGGGGGACAGACATATTTTGTCAACGGTCCCTTACTTTTATTCCCGTGTTTCCCTCACTGCCTTATTTCAAATCCATTGTTTCAAATAGTAAAATTGTAAGTCCTATCATGTACGTCTAGTTTTCAATATGTTACAGAATTTTCGCCAAATTCGCCAAAAACACAAAATATGCTATTGACTTTTAGGTAAAATCCGCTAAGTTAGGTTCCCTCCAATTTCAATTCCCTTAGTACAATCAAGGAACAGGAAAACACGGCAATCAAGGGAACGATGGAGGCAAGGGAACAACGAGGGAATCAATGGAACAAGGAAAACGAGGGATTTAATGGAACTAGAAAACTAGAGAATCAAGGGAATGTACTGTAGGAATAAGGGAATCAAGGGAAATGAGGGAGCGAGAGAAACAAAGGAAAACAAGGGATTCAATGGAACTAGGGAACGAGGGAACGAGGGAGACAAGAGAATCAAAGGAATAAGGGAAATGAGGGAAGGAGAGAAATGAATGAACGAGGGAACACGGGAAATGAGTAAATCAAGGGAATGAGAAAGAAGCAATCTTCGTTCAAATCAAAATTTTGACATTACTGTAACACAAATTATAATGTCATAAGTTGAAATCAAATTGATAAAAGACAAATCAAAATTGAGGATCACTCCCCGCACAATGCGGGAGACTCGATGTTGTTGTATCACCTGCATCTTAAACATTGGGGATTCGCATCTCTGGGCAAGAAATGTTGATGTTTTACCCAGCAGTCCATGAATAATGGTGTTAAAGTCACAAAGAATATTATTTCAGATGAAATAACTACATTTTCTGAAATCCTTGCCATGGCAGCCTTTGAAATTCAGCTTTTTTTACGTCGGTGATAAAATGGGATTTCGATTTTTCTTTTGCTACTTTACGTTTTATCCATTAATAAATCTGTAGTATCTGTAGAAAACTCTTCAACAACTGTTTAAAGAAAAAAATTTAGAGCTGCAAAATCACACTTATGTCGGCAAAAAGTGTCAACGTAAAATGTGGATTTTCACATTTATGTCGGCATTAGCATTTCAAAGGCTGTGTGGGCTGTTAGATTTGCCTTGCCTTTAACTTAAAATACAGTTACCAAATTTACAGTAGTTGACCCTAAGTCTGCTAAATCTGTAATTCTGGTACAGTAAGAACCCAAATTGATTACTGGAATTTAATTTTGTTACTAGTTGCAAAATATAAAAATGACATCCTTGGCTGATCAGCTGAAAGAGCTACAAATTCCTGGTCTTTCAAAAGATAGCAGACCGCGTCATGAGTCTATCCTTTTTGATAAATCAACTGCAGCCACACTTGATATTGAATCAGTGTACAACATTGGTCTGAGTGGATTTGAACAGATGGCATCAATTGAACCACTCTTGTTGGAATTCAAAGACCTCCTCTTCTCATCAAAGTCTGTTTATCTTCAAAGAGTGATGGAAGACAAAACCTTTAACAAGAAGCTAAAGAAAAGTATTGGTGAATTTTTAGTTTTCCTGTCACCTTATCTACAATTGCAAGCTGCAAAGAAATGTCTTGAGTGGTTGGTAAGACGTTTTGAAGTCCATAGATTTGATCGCGATGCTTTGATCAGTTGTATCCTTCCGTATCACGAAACACAATTGTTTGCAAGAATTATTCAAATCCTTCATGATGACAACTATGGTAGCATTTGGGAAACTTTGCTACCTAAATTAAAATCAGGTGGTATAGTAAACACTAAAACCCTGATCAAGCATTGTCACGCAAATACCAATCTGTTAAACTTTGTTTATGGGATGGCAGAGAAGGCAGCTAAGCTGTTGCAAAAAGGTCCAAAGTCAGGAATGGAATTAATCTTTTCATTTTATGCAAGAATTGTTTGTGGTGTGGTTGGTGCGGCCAAGAACCAACTGTCAGAAGGTATCACGACTAACATCATGCTGATGATACAGAATGGTCTCTCATCAAAATCAAAACACTTTATTTGCGCCACTTACATGATCATAACCATGCTAATCTCAAATGGAATTTTCAAGAAGAAAGCTAGGCTAAGCTTGATTGCCCACACAGTGAAGGTAAGACTGGGTCTCTCTTTTCACTGCAAACAACAAGTGAATTTCGTTAAAAGTCAATACCGTAATATATATAATAATTGTGCAAAATAAAAATTTGAGTTATCAACTCTGATTATTTTCGAATTTCTTGAAAGTGCATAACTACTGTGTATAATATCAAGCATCAGGCCCAAATTGGTCCCAAAAATAAAAATGTTTTTCCAAAATTTCTAGAATTTTTAAAATTGCTAACATTTCAAAATTTCTAAAATTTCAAAAAAGTTTAAATTTTCAAAAAAAGGTTTTAAAGTTCAAAAAAAGTCTAAAAATTTAAACAAGTTTCGAAAGTTTCAAATTTCAAAATTTAAAATGGTTTGGAAGTTTGTTCATTTTGACAAGATCTTAAATATATTTACAATGTCCCTAAGTTCAGAATCTGAACTAATTCTTACCCCTAAAGGCACTTGCACCATTTTGTGGTCACTGTACAAAACTGAGAGAAAATGAAAATTTTGAATTATTGAGAAGGTATTTTTTTGAAATTGAAAATCCAGAATTCTTTTGGAAATTTATACTTTTGTGAAATTTAAACCTTTTTTGAAAAAATTACACTTTTTTTGCTTAGTATTTATACACAGTTATGCACTTTCAAGAAATTCAAAAATAATCAGAGTTATTAACTCAAGAATTTTTAGTTTGCATAATTTTCCGAGTTATTAACTCAAGATTTTTTATTTTGCATATTCAACTGCGTTAATAACTCGGAAAATTTTATTTTGCATATTGATCCCGAGTTAATAACTCGGGATTTTTTATTTTGTATAATTTTCTGAGTTATTAACTCGAGATATGACGTCATAATGCTTAACTCGGGATTTTAACTCGGTTTTTTAGCTCGGGGATTTCCGAGCCTCAGAAAATCTCCTGCTTTTTCACAATTCTTTTTCCAGCCTTTGAATTCAATTTATTACTGTACTGTTAACTGATTTTCACATTATATATACATAATGTCGACGTGAATTTCAAAGGCGGTTTTCAAACTGCCAAAAATTTATTCACCTAAAAACTTTCATTAATAAAAGTTCACTGATAGAGATTGAGAGGAAGAAATAGGACCTTTTTTTGAATATTTTTTATAAGTTTTGGACTTATCAATGAATCAAGTTAATATACGTGGACCCTTTTTTCATTAGGATATTCAGGCCTGGTTGTGAGCAAAATGGCTCGCGTGTGGTCATCGCACGCCATAATTTACGATTAGCATTTAGACGTGCGCTCGCCACAAAATCTTGGCGTGCGATATCGTAATTACGTAATTACCGATGCTTCCTTTCTCTTTCCTCAACATCTTTGTTTTATACCCAATTACAGCCTCCTTTCCCCATGATAAAAAGGTTCTCAATTCCTTAGAAACACCAGTCCCTTTAAATTGATTCGTCACCATCTCAACGCACTGACACACTCAAGAAACACTGAATTCATGAAGTTGCGAATGAAGAATTTTATGAAAGCATGGCGAGATCTTTAATAAATATGATACATGTTTTTTCTATGACGTCAAAGCACGAAACAACAAATACGACGAAAGATAATGAATGAGAAAGAAAGGAAAAGAAAAAAATAAATACTTTTTAATGAGATATAAATAGGATTTTTTTTTTCATAAAAGAAAGTGAAACAAATAGCTTTACTTTTTTTATCGCGTCGCTTTAATTCTTTAAAAAATGTATTATGACGCCACACTCGTAATTGAAATTATGGCTTGGGTGATCACACCCCTCGTCAAAATATGGAGTGTGTGGAGGAGTGCGATCGCACGCACGCCATTCCCTAAAATTTCATACTACACAATAAGGAAGTTGCATTTGAAATGTTTAAAATACTTTTCCTTTACGTCCCTTCCATTAAAAGTATTATTTCTTCCTCAATTATAGTCTATGGAGACGGAATGGTACGAGTATGGTTTGTTATGTATGTTAAGCATTGTTCACTCTGCCAAAGAGATGTCGCTTCCGGAAAAGTAAGAGAACTTTTTGTTTTCTATTGCACACTACATATACATAGAAGTTAACTAAATCTACATTGCAAGACTGTTGCTTTTTTGAAACTGCTTGTTCATAACACTTGACCCTTGCAACAGTGCAACATTTTCAAGAGTTGGTCAGTTATGATTTCAATGATTAATAAAGTGTACATAAAGTAAATCTCCTAGCGTAAAAAGGTTCAGCTTTGAAGATTATTAACTAATTAATACGTTTTGTGTATACGTTTTGTGTACCTTAGGCTATGACAACTTAATTTGTTGTTCTACGGGCCCGACTGACCCAAATTTTCGACAAATTTTGACAAAAAATTTTTGCTGAAAAAAAGAGAATATTTTTTCTTTACAAAAGCCGGCCCTTTAAATATGAAAAAAAATATTTTTATTTTACCGACTGACCCTACATATTACCCTCGTCTGCCCGTAGAACAATAAATTAAGTTGTCATCACCTTAAAGGAAAATTTTTTACGAGTTTTGCAAAAATAAGTCCTCGCAAAATTTTGGAAACCACAGATTCACAAAATTAAATCCTCATGAAAACTTTGAAAAGGCAAAATACATTATTTTTTTAACCCTTGAAATAAGTCCCAGCAAAGATTAGTCCCTTTAAGGTAATGTCAATTCAATGTTTAAATTTTCCATCAAACATAAAGGATTTTGGAACCAATTTTGAACTTGAACACTGAAGAACTTGTGAAGAACCTTGCTGTTATGCAAAAGAAATATGAAATTGGTACTTTCATTTGTTTGCTATTTCAACTACCGTGTGAACACTTCAAAGTTGACGAACCTGAACGTGTTGGATTCCTTATTGAATCACTACTCCATGGGTTAGAACTGAGTGAAGAATTAGTTAAAGATTCATTAAGGTAAGGAACTTCCTAAACTGTATTAATACCAGGGAGTGCCGTCATTTTTACGTGTAAATCCTGGTAAATCATCTATAAGAATTTGAAAATAAGAGCTAATATTCATTATTTTGAATTTTTCTTTAAATTTCAGTTTTCTGGTGAATGTTTTTATAAATGTGGATGAAGATGAAGAAGATGCTATTGAAGAACTTGGTCGTATTATCAGATTGCTCTCAAAAAGGTGATTTTTTGTCGTTGATATTATTACTTTACTATGGAATTACATAGGGTCATTTATGTACAGTACAATTCAATATAATATTTATAGCCAAATACACACAATTTAGTTTCCCAGTGGCGAACCCGGACATGTTTTGATACCGTTTGTACGGTATGGGCGCCCAAAAAAATGCACCCAAAAAATCTTTATCTGAAACCAGTGTTTTAATTGGAAAAACTACTGCAGTTCTAGAATTAAGTATTCTGTGAGAATGCCTTTTCTGGTGTACTTAGTGTTGTTGATATCAAAAATCTTTGGCCACCCAGTCCGAAAAACTCTCTGGGTTCGCCACTGTTTCCAAATGCCTTAAAGGTTATTTATAAGGTGATTACTCTCCTAACTTTTATTAATTTCATTTTAAAATTTTCAGGTTTCCTGTTGTTTTTGACACTTGCATCAATTCAAAATTTACAGAGAATAAAGATGACACCAGTGCTCTGCAAAAGTTGAAGGTATTAGTCAATAGATGTTTGTCTCAAGAGAAATCTCAAACATTAAAGGATGCTGAACTTCCCCTTGTTATTTGTCTCAATCACCCAGAGGAGCAATTTCGTTGTCTAGCAGTAAAACAATTGTTCGACACTTATGAATCTGATGTTCATGGCGAGGAACTCTCATTCTTCAAAGAATCAGTCCTGGCTCGATTACAAGATGGGGAACCATCAGTCATCAAAGAAGTTCTTAAACACCCAAAAGCTCTTATTCAAATCCTCTCAAAAGAAGATGTTCACAACATTCTTGAAAATTTATCTGAGAGAGCTGACGATACTTACAATCTTAGTCCGCTATACATGAAGATATTGGAAGATCTCAAAAGCACCTTGCCAGATGACCAGAGGATATTTTTTTCAGTCCTTGCACAAGTTTTTACATCTCTAACATCAAAGAAATCCAAAGGGATTCTCAAAATCTTCCAGGATGAACATTATAAGCTTGATCATCCAATACTTTGTGGGATTCAGGAATCGTTGTCAACTGTCAAGAAACTGAAAAAAAATTCAGAGATTTTGAAAACCTACACAGCTCTAGTTGGTATTGTGGCTGACAAGTTTGATTGGGAAATGTTTTCAAATTTATGGAAATACAAACAAGACCTTCACCAAGATCACATTCTTCATTTTCTTTCGCTTCTCATCCTCCTGATCAATGTAGAATCATCAAAATTTACTGCCCAGCAAGCACTAAAGTTGCGATTCGACAACATCACAATTTCTTCTATAGATTCAATTGAATTTTTGAAGGAAGAGCCCTTACCTCACATGTTGGATATATTCTTCAATGGAATGAAAGAAGACAAAAAGTTCAAAACTTCACTTACAAGTATCTGCTATAGCTATTTGCTTCAGGTGATAACAAAAAAGCTTTCAAGTAAGTAATCTGTTTTGATGCTGGTTTGTTTTTATATATCCGGTGGTTAAGTTAAATATTTCTACAAAAAAACATTTTCAGAATTTTCGAAATGAGACTTTTTCTTGAATTCCTCAAACTCCTACTACTCTGCCTAACAGGCAAAACCATTAAATTTCATAGTAGAGGGATGTTTTTCTTTAATTGGAAAAACACTTTTCTACAGGTTAAGTTGTTTTTGAGTCTTTTATCCACTGGTGTAATAACGTCTTCATTTTTATCTTTCCTAGATGATGATGATGAAAATTTTGAATTAAAGAATAATCTTTTCAAACTAATTGTTCCTGAAGCCCTGTATGCTGGTAAAACAAAAGTCACAAGTTCTGGAAAAATATACACTGTGTTGGCAAAGCAATTTCTACAGGTAACTTCCTTTTTTTGCCGCCGTGAATACTTTTAACGACGGCAAAAAATACTGTCATAAGTTTTTCCTAATTCAGAGGGCTGGGGTGAACCTTTAATGTTGAATTGTTTATCAACAGGGGTGCTTCAAAGACAAATGTGAAATTCGTAGTTTTGCTGTTGATGTGTGCCTGCATTACTTGGCTGGTGAAATAGAAGTGAAGACTGAAGCTCTCAGAATCGCCCTCAGTAGTTTAGCAACAATCAATATGTGCATGGAGAAAGAGAACGTTGGAAATGTTACTGATAAAGGTATACCAAGTAATGGTATGATTTCCATACACATGTTTCGCCTTATTAGGGCTCCTCAGTGTGGCTATAGTCCAAGTTAATGAAGATGCATTTTCTAGGATGAAAACTCAAAACCCGCTAACCACTGCACACTGCTGAGACACATAGTAGTGTCACATAGTAGTACTGACACTGGGACCAAGATTCTCAACCAGTGGGAGCTTTATTGACACTAAGTCAATAAATCACCACACAACTACCAGATTCCCTTAAATTATTCTTTTGTCAATTTATTTTCATTTTCATCATAGAAATTGGTCTGCATTTGTCCCTTCTTTCATTCTGTCACAAAGAAGTACGAAAAAGTGTTATTGATAATATAGAAATGTACAAAAATGTTTTGGAAGACAACAACAAATGTCCTTGGAATTTCCTTTTGAAAACTGTGGATGATAATAAACAGGAGATTCTTCTTGATTCTTCCCATGCTCAAAGGTAATTATTGCTTCTCATTTTAAGAAGAGACCCTAAACCATGTGTTTACTGAAAAGCGAAAAACCCTGTGTCTGTCGCCAATTATTTTTTCGCAAACACCTGTTGTGGTGTAGTCAGGCAAGTCCTCCTCTCGCATGCTTCTTCTCTTTGAGCGTGAAGCGCGAGCGTCGGGTAGTGTCTGGTTGACGTTAATGTGGCTAAGATGAGCTGATTGGCTGAAATTTTGATTAAATTGTAAGAGTTTTATAGCTCATGTGCACCATAGGGAATTGACGTCATAACTATTCAAACATAGAAATCTTTCGGTGATAAAATAGACAGTGATTAGTGTTTTCCCATTTGCAAGTGAGTTGTCACCGTTCTATTGTAATGATTTACAAGTTACATTTAAACATTTAAAAAAAAAAATTTATAGATTTTGTGATATCAATTTGTCTCTTTAAATGGGTACTACCCGATGCTCGAAGAGAAGAGAAGAAGCATAAGCGAGAGGAGGGCTTGCCTGACTAGTTGTGGTGTGTCCACTTCTAATTTCTTTTGCGCATAAACCATAGTGAAGACAAAATGTTGTGTGTTCTTGCTTTGCTTGTAAGAAAAATGAAAAGAAGGCATAAAGTATGGGTTCAAACCATATACCAAGAAAGAGCCAGGCAGGGTGTTCAGAGACTGGCATTTGTATTAATATATGACACATTTTTCCACACAAACGTATGCACACACACATATATACGCCAATGTGTGTCCACCAACGTAGGATTTGCGAATCTCCTATTTTGCTTCAGTGGACACGTAGCTCGAAAGTGCATAGTTTGCAGAAAATACTTTCAGGAAAAAAATCATTACATAGTTTTCTGATCATGATGGTTTCCTAAATATGAAACATTTTCTTATTTTCATACTTTTCAGATTATTTGAGCTGACACTGAATATGAAGTCTGGTCAAAAGAAGAAAAACGATTTTGAGTTTTTGTCTTCAAAAGAGGACAAAAATGAAAAGAAGAAGACTGCCACCATCAATCAACTCATTGTCTCCTTGAAATTGTGGCCGATCTCAATCTGCTCAAGAATGTTAAGCTGCTTGAGGTTTATCAGTTTACCTGATGTATGTTGTAGCTCCATTGTAATTTTGTCAAATCCTAAATAACCTCACTCATTGACTGACTGAAAAATACCTGGGATAGTGGTGTTTGTGACCAATAAAAAAATAACAGCGTTGTAGACATATTGTACATGACTATGAAAAAAACGTTTCTACTTTATTAATCTTAAAATTCACCTATTAGACATTTTTTCATATGTCCTTTTGTCAAAATTCACATTCTATAATAAAAGATTGACCTTTTTTCAATGATCCTGTATTTTTTCTAATAGAAATAGGTGTAAAAAGATAGTGTCAAAAAAATGGATTTTTTTTGAAAACACTTTATAAACTTACAACATTCCTTTCCAAAGAAATTCTTTCTCCTATCATAAATATTAGTTGAGTATACTTTATTCGGATTAACTTTTGCGAGATAAACTTTTGCGAATTGGCAATTTACAAAAATTTTACTGGATAAACTGTCGCGAATGACCATTTTCAAAACATTTGCGAGACAAACTTTCGTGAAAAAGGCCAAAATTTGCGAAATCCACGAAAGTTTATCTCACAAAAGTTAATCCGAATAAAGTATACTCAACTAATATTTATAATAGGAGAAAGAGTTTCTTTGAAAAGGAATGTTCTCATCATTATAAATGCATTGTGTTGACATTATGCTTGTTGTTCTTGTTTAGACCTACTTCGAAGAGATGGCCGAAATCAAGATCAATGAAAAACAAGAGGAAACAAGTGTCAGATTCTACCAACAGCTTATCATGCATGTTATGAACGATTCCTCCAGTAAAGTCTCTACAGTGGTTGTAAACTTTCTTGAAAAGTGTATAGAAACAAGGAATCCTAGAATAATGGGGCAAATCTTACAACAGGTTTGAAACTAAATTCCAGTCCTAGATCCGCAGATTTTTGCACGTATATAAAAGTTCACACTCTACTAAGATATTGTCGAAGACGCAGTATAAAGGACTCAATCATAGGCTTGTACCGCAATGTCCTATATTCGAGGCCTGCATCCGTACCAGACAATATGTTAGGCACTGGCTCTATATCCAGTAAGGTTTGTTGTGTGTGATTGGTACTGTAAGGGTGTATTCCATTCAGCACAAACCAACAAACCAACTCAACTAAAACCAGAAAATCCCATTTCATTCAACACTG
>JAYRBV010025205.1:0-10669 GCA_036023255.1 Mitrocomella polydiademata
TTGCATTTATTATATTTTTCTGTTTCGAAATACCAATCGTTTGTTTGGCATATCACTGGGAAATATTAGGTCGCATCCTATGCGCCTCTTGTTGAATGAGAATCGAAAATCTTTAATAATAGATAATCAACACTAGGGAGTACATACAGGGTCTAATAATGGTCGTCAAGGTAACCGCAGCAAAACGGATGATTTTTATTCTTACTTTTATTTCTTTATAAACATTATTCAAATTTTTAAAGTTGATGTGCTTGCTATGTTTTATCAAAAAAGGTCTTCACATCCTTGGTTTTATCACTTTTCCTTCAACAAAAGGGCGTGCAATTAAATAAAGCACATGTATTAAACTGACCAAAGTTGTTGGCGGAATGTGAGAAAATAATTGCATCAGTTTTAAAGTAGAGCACAAGTTCATGGAACTCTACATGGAATAAATGCTTACAATTATTTTGAAAAACGTACGAGAGAGATTGCATGTAATTACCAAATCGAAAAAAGGAATTTTAATTCCACATCATTAACATTAACATTTAATGTCATCTCTATCAATTAGAAATCCCAACAAAAATTAAATGCTGAATATTGCAAAAAATCATCACGTTCAGCAGCAATGAGACAATCGCAGTTAGGCGTATGAAAAGAAACTTCTGTGCTGTTTGTGTGCATCAATAAAACAGTTAGCTGATTATCAGAGCGCAGCTTTTCTTTTGACTAAAGAATAGAAAACTGACAAAACAATTTTTTTTTGACCACGCTAAGGTAAACCTCGTACCCTCCTTTACGGACTTTCTGATATTTGGATGTGACCGCGAAAGAGACCCTGGGTAACAAGCTGATGAGAATCCTATAAATCTGCCAATAAACGCCTCTAGTTTTTAAGGGGGCGGGGTTGCTAAGAGGGTCGTTTAAAAGTATAAGGGCGTTTATTTAAGAATGAGTATGTTTTATGGAAAATATCTTATATCTAGGTGGTTGACAAAAAAAACACAACAGTTTGAGGCATATGATGGCATATGGAAGCTTTATTTCATTCTAACAAGAGTTTCCTTTTGCGACAAATTCACTAATTTCAAACTCTTCAATAATTGTTGTGTGACCTCTGTCGCATTCTCCTGCAAACTTTCACTCTTCTACAACGACGAACAGGTCGACAACGAAGTTGAGAACGAGATTTAGATTCATACTTGTATCGTCGTACACGATAACATTTCCTCGATGTACGACATCTTTTGACGTAAGAACATTTACGTTGGCGGTACCTTGGATCTTGTGAGATATCTAGATTGTAAATTGTAACATGTTAATAACAGTTGTGATCTTCCAAAGACCCAAAACTTTACTAGACAACAACGAAGAAAGTTAATGACCTCTAATACCTGAAAAAGGTTTATTTTTAAAGTGTCTGTCTACAAACTGATTATGATTGGCATTGGTATGTTTCAAGTCACTTTT
This sequence comes from Mitrocomella polydiademata, assembly GCA_036023255.1. Classification (NCBI taxonomy): domain Eukaryota; kingdom Metazoa; phylum Cnidaria; class Hydrozoa; order Leptothecata; family Mitrocomidae; genus Mitrocomella; species Mitrocomella polydiademata. The sequence goes on from JAYRBV010025205.1 coordinate 1,453, forward strand.
GTATTCTCTTTGTTGGGTTTTGAATACTGGCGCTAGTGGGTGTGCTATATGGAGCTGACAATGAGTTTTTTACAGTTGCTCTTGTTTATCATTAACAAACAACTCTAAAATGTGGCTTGACTAATTTGAACCATAAAATGCCCTTTGACAGCGACCGGTTTAGTTGAGTATAAGGAATATATTTCTACTCTCACCTTTATCATTGATTGCCTCTTCTATGTCATCATCATCCTCAATAACATCCTCATTTTCAGCATCCTCTTCGACGTCATTTGATGCTATGACATCGTGTTCAACTCTTGATGGTGATAAATCTTTGGTGACCTTACCATGATCTTTGATGTCATGGGACTTTTCGGAGAGAGGTACTCCTGAATAAAATAGTAATACATGAAACTGTTAACTGGCAATGGTCTCCATCCAAATTTCAATGTTTCGAAAATCTACAAGCGCCAAGCATGCCTTTGATTCTTTGAAATTTAAATCACGGTAGAAAGCATGCTTGGCACAAAACAAACAACCTAAAGTTTACTTCAAAAAAATAATCAAGATAAAGCCAGTTTTGCATTGCAAACAAATAAGTATATAGGCCTAAAGAATCAGTTTTCTGCAATAAACAATTTAGAAACGGGGGATTAATCAACGATGTATATCTTGACCTATAAAAATAATTCAGATTTAAAATTTGAATCTGATATTTCAGATATCAGATTGGTAAAAAAGCGAAAAAAGATCCTGGGAACGAGGTGAAGTAACGCTCCATTCATCCAATTATAATTTCATTTGCGAATTTTATGATGGTTATATCAAAAAAACATACCTTTTACTGCGCAAACAAGTACCACAAGAAACAAAACGATTTTGGTTGAAGTCATTTTGATTCAAAACCGTATTCCTGGTCAAAAATGTCTCAAGCGGAGATGAAGTGAGAAATTGTTGTATCCGATGAATGGAATATTCTGTCAAGCATTGTATTTATAGGCAAGTTGTCCATATGTTTGTATTGAACTATTAAATTGCTACATGGGTGGATGAGCCATCGTTGAATGATTAAATCTTGAGCATTAGCTGTCGGGGTTCAAGTGTTCTCGTCACAACCTGCCTAACAGATGATATTGCGTATCCAGCAGATGATAATTTGGGATGATCTTTAATAGTTGTCAATGCTTGATGAATCAAAAGTAAAGAAAGTTGAATCTAAATCATTTTAATTCATTTTTTTATTCTCTCAAGGCTTGGCTGTTAAGAAATAGGTCGAAACGTGCTAGATGAGTTAAACGGAATAAAAGGCTTCCTATATAACGGTACAACGGGATTTGTAGACTAGTTAAAGTCTTTCATTTTAGTATAATCATAGTCGAAAACTTCGTTATAACGCGCGCGTACGTTATTTAACAACAAAGATGGAGAGTGATAGCCGGGTCGGGATTTAGTAAAAAATGAATGTTGTTTTTTCTTTTCCCGTGCCGTACTATTTACAGGTCAGATTAATAACAGTGTTATGTACACAGAGATACGGCATAACAACAGGCTAGCAAGCTAGTCTACGGGATTTGTAGCTTTTTTCGAACGGTATGACGGGGTTTTCAAAAAAATTAGACGCGATAACGGTATCGAGACTCTTCGCCGGTTATTGGTATCACGCCCATTTTATGTACGGCCGGTATTTGGGTATTAAGCAAAAAGGTTAACAGGATATCGGGACAACAGAACAAAGACCTTTAATGTATGTAAAATGTGTTTTATAATCAACTATTCATGTAGCCTATGGTGTCATTTCTGTGGGGCTGTTTTAGAGGTTTTAAAATCAAAAAATTTATTCGTCAATATTGGTTTCAAAAACATTAATTATCATGAACAATTAGTGCCAAGGATTTAGACCGTTCAGGCATTAATTAACTCCACACAATATGCTAAGTGCAATTACTTCTATTTCTTAGATTTAAATCAGGTATAATTTATAGGGCTATATCAGACAAAAAAATTCTTTGCCGCCCAACCATCCATTGAGGGCAATATTTTCCCGCAAAATGCTAATTGTAAACAAAATCAAAATCAAAGTTGTTTTTCATAGTTCAAGAAAGAATTAACAAAATTGAGACTATATAGCTAAGGTTTTGCTAGCCTATGCTTATCGGTCCACAATACTTGTAATTTGGGCCGACGATCGAGCATAGGGAGGCTAGGGTTTTGCTTTAAAAATTATCAACATAGCCAACTCCAAAAAGATCACTCGTTTCAAGGAAGATTTTCAACCTCAAACCCAGGGCATCTTTTCGCCTTTTTTTTATTTGGACGGCGGCTAATATTTTTTAATCCCCTTTTAAAAAGCTCGTTGTTGGATTTCGGACTGGGGTTGAGACGTTTACTTTAAGTATAGAAGCATTAGTAATGCGTGATGCTGGATACAAAAAAAAACGAGTTATCTTACATATTTTCGAATTAAAGTCGAACACCCCCCAAAAGGCTATAAAAAAGACGTTTTCAATTTAATGTAGAATGATAACAAAAGTAATAAACTTGTGAAATCGACATGTTCAGACGTTAAGTAAGTAAGTATATTTTCAGGTTTTTTTTCTGTACCTACTCTACTTTTTTCTTGACCTAAATTAAAATTGGATCATATAGATGCAATACGGTATATACCCTAATTTCTTAGCGTCTTCAAGAAGTCGACAGTTTCCAAAAAGTTATATTGTCTTAATTATAATTTTGTACGAAACAATTTAATACTGGGAATTGAAATTACAATTCGATTTATCGGTTAATATGTATTTTTTATTTCTTTAAAAAAAATTGTGCACAACTAATTTGACTTTTTCCTTTTTTCGTTTTGTACTTCTTTTCTGAGCTGTTGTAAGGCTTCTTCGTATTCTTCCTCATATGGTGACAAGGATGTCTTTGAGAAGGTGACTTTTTGAATAGGTTTGGTACTCCCCAAGGACTTGTGCATCTGCTTGAAATGGTAAACTTCTTTCGTCACTAACACTGTAATCGCCTCACCTAGTCATAAAAAAAGCTTATGTCAATTTAAAAATATAAGTATAGTAATAATAATAAGTCAGCGAAAAGAGCGAGAGAAAATTGATTGAAAATCTGAAACAAAAGACTAAGAAATTTTTTATTTGATACATTTCCAAATAAGAAAATGTTAAAAGTGCTATCAAAATGTAAAAAATCAGAAAAGAAAGGAATAAGAAATTTTAAACCATTGGGTCAAAAGAAAGGCAATGGTTTTTTTTTTTCAAAAAGTATATTCCAAGGACACCAATTGTTGTATATAATTCGTCACAATCCAAAATGCATAAGAAATATCTCATCACACGATGGGTGTAAGATACGACGAGGGAAAATTTCAAAGGCCGCGCACGTGGGCGTAAATTCCGATTACTCCGATTTCCCGAAAATCCGAATCCGATTTTCATGATAAACACTGTTTCTTATGCGGGAATATTAATAATGACGTCAGAACGATGAAAAAAAAATACACCGAAACCAATAACTCATCTTCTAAAAGTCGCTGCCTTAACAACACCACAGTTGGTAACAGGGTGTGAACCCCCCTTTTTAGTTCACCCCCCCCCCCCTACTCTGGCTCCCCCCCCTTTATAAAATTTACCAACCTATTTCACAACTTTTTTAAGTGGACGTAAAAAAAGAACATAAAACCAAGTAGATGTTGAGGTTGACCATTATATACAAAAACTATAATACAAGAACTATATATAAAACTAAAAATGTCCTTTCTTAGGAGGCCAAGGGTCCTGCCATCCTTTTTATTTTCCCCTCGTACCCAGATGAGTCCTTGGCAGACAGTTCCAGCACAGCGAGGAATAAAAAATTACTGCGCCCCACCTCCCCCCCCCCCCTTTGTGCCTATTTTGGAGAAGTCCATCCCCCCTTTAAGAACATTACCACTGCAACGGCAATTCGCCTAAAAATCGAAGTGGAGGTTAGAATGTTACGCAGACTAACACGAATCTGAATTATAGAAATTCAGCAGACTATAATACACTGGTTTCAAATTAGTCATTTCAGGTCGCGGAACACGAAAATCTTAACAAAGATCCGCAAAATAACAATAACACCTTCTTTGCGGAATGATCCCTTTAAAAAAAAGAGCCACTGAATTTTCAAGATGATTAAAAAAGGCTAGCATTTTTAGTTTTCTTTTTATCTTCATAAAGGTGTTACCTTTTTCACCGCCTCTTGCTGTCCTTCCAACACGATGTACGTATGTTTTGGCGTTATTGGGCACATCGTAATTCACAACCAAGTCTACCATCTTGATATCCATACCACGTGACATAGCATCTGTGGCAATGAGCAGATTCACCTTTTCATTACGGAAGTCTCTCAACACTCCCTTCCTCTGTGTTTCGTTCAACTGAGAGGAGAATTCTGCGGCACGGATACCGTCAAAACGTTTCAACAAAAGATATAATCTACCAATAAGAAAGAAGAAGAAAGATGTAATCTACCAATAAGATAGAAGAGCCAATGTATATTAAAATGCATTTTGTATTGGCTCTAGAGGGTAAAGATTTCACGAACGTGTTTTTAAATAGTATGTATTATATACTCAGTTGACCGCTTTTTCTTGGTTCCGAAAAGAACAAAAAGAAAAATGCATTTGAAGATTTTACGGAACTTATATTAAAATGTTGTATGAAAAATCCGATGAAGATTCTTCCTCTTACAAAAACGAGTTATCGATGGTGGGAAGGAAAGTCTTACCGATGAGTTGATTCAATTGAATTGGTGAAACAAAGAACACATTTATATTGTAACTTGAGCATGATATGAATAAGGGCTACAGGTTTCTGGTGAGCTTCAACAACCACCATCTTCTCTGCAAGTAGATCAGGTACAATGTATTTCTTCATACTGTTCTCTAAGAGGACATAATAAAGTAATACTGATTGTGGAGAGATTATCTTGGCGTTGTCATGTTTTCGTGACAACTTACTTGGTAGGATCCGCCACGAGTTAGCATCATCATTAAAATAACACCTTTTTTTTTACATATTCTTCCCTGGTGGTGTCAGCCCTGTGCAGGAATTTCAGATTGCAATTCACATAACAATATTGAAAAAGATAGGCGTTGGTTCTGAGCAATTATCGTTTATCAGTCAAAAGTTGCCAAACTAGTAGCCCTTACAATCAAATGAATAAATAAATTGCCCCTTCTGTTAGCCGGAAAATAATTAGCATAGCATAAAAATAATGTTTATAACAATGAAATATAACCAATCTGATAGTTATTTTAGTTCCTGCTATAAACGATTCAAACGATTCCTCGGCCTACCTTGTGATTCCTCGCCATCATTGATTGAGCTTGAAGTTTTGGATAAGAATAACAGAGGATTGAACAAATCCAAAGCAGCAATCTTCTCCGGGTTTTCTGTTAATGTTGCCGAGAATAAAAACTTTTGAACATGGTGAATCACCTTGGTAAACTTTGATGCTGTCAACGGATATATCTTTTGGTTATTGCTGAATAAAAGAGTAGAATAAATAAGCATTATACAATATACGACGAGAGCTCCACTCACTAAATATTCTTCTTGTTTTAAAGGTGCAGTAGCTTCGTAAATCTAGAAACCCTTAATTTAGCGGGGCATATAAGAAACAATAATTCAACACCTTTTTACTGATGTCTTTTAGTAGTAAAACTTCATTTCGACAGTTAGAACGGACAACTCTCCTCGAAGAAAGTCGGCAAAGTTCCAAACAAAAGTAATATGTCATAATAAGCCCTACTCTAGGTTGCTTAACCCTTCGGAGAACGATGACAATTTTTTTTCTTTAGAACGGATTGGAGATTTTTGGACAGAGTGTATAAAATTTTGTCATCACTATTGTCAGCATGTCAACAAAAGGTTGCTGACAATAGAATTACGTCATTGGTCATTTATCTCAGGTTCTACAAAAGTAAAATATTTCAAACTTGGTATGGAGGTAGACACCAAAATAAATCGAATGACACCATTTTGGTTGTGCTCACGTGACTGGTATTTTCAGACCGATCCGTATTTTGCTAAAAATGCTTATATCTCCTGAACCATGATGGCTACTAACTTTAAACTTGGTATGATTGTAGATATTAACAAGAGCTATCATTTTGAAAAAAAATCACGTGACCATTGTGTAAAATACACGCTGGCCACGTGGTATCTTTCCAAAAATGCCAGTAGTGAGTTTATATTTTCATTTTCATATACTATAGAGTTTCCCAATCAAAAGAAAATAGCTAAAAGCAGTATTTTGGTCTGTAAAATACACAAAAATCACGTGATTGTTAAAAAAATGGTACCAGTTGTCATCATTTGGAGGTCTACCACTGGTCAAAGTTTCAACTGAATAGCACCAGGTGTCGAGATTTCAGTTCTATATAGCATGTAAGTGAAAATAGGTCGTTCTACGAAGGGAATAGACGGGGGACACTCCGACCCCACCGGAACTTATTGATTAATTCTCAAAAAAAAATATTAATTTAGCACCTGAGAGTAATATTCATCAAATTTGAATATGATTTATTTTCCAATTGCAAGATTTACCTTTTTTGTATGGATTTGATGGACAGAGACAACCAATCATCAAAGTTGTCTGAAAGTAAGCGATCAGCCTCATCAATGACAAGAAATTTCAATTTAGACAATGAAAAGCCAGGTGTCAACTTCAAATGATCAACCAAACGACCAGGAGAACAAACCAAAATATCAACCAGGCTGTGATGACCACTTGGACTAAAAAGAAAAAAACAAAACTGAAAATCCAGAAAAACAAAACTGAAATTTAGAAAATTGAAGATTAAATGAACCTTCCCGTTATACACGTTCAAAATATAAGCAAAACACATGAATCTCATGGTGGCAAATGTTTGGTCAATATTAGGCAAAACAGTAACTTCATGTTTCTTATGAATAATTTTTAAATAAAATCGCAAAAAATACACTCTCAACAATTGCATCGAAATAATACAAGTATATTTTATTTGAGCATCCTGTAAATACCCAAGTTCGAATCACAACATTGGTATCTTCAATATTGCATAGTTTTAGAATAGACACACCCCCTAAAAAAATTGTTTTGACTTTAAAAGGTGGGTATTCTCATTTATAAATAATATTGTAAAAACAATCCAAACCGTGGTATGATAATATTTTCTTGTTCTTTTGAAAACGATTTGACACCTGCTGCTAAGCCAACTTTCAAGTTAGTTCCAATAACACATTGATCAAATGTACTTTTAACTTGAACTGCCAAATCTTTCGAAGGCAGTATTACAAGACATTGTAGTTCCCTGATAATTTTTTTGGACAAGATTTCAACAACAGGCAAAACATAGCTGAGTGTCTTTCCACTCCCTGTAGGACTTTGCACACACACATCACGTCGAGGAAAACAAGGCTTCATATTTTTATACATTTCCAACACAACCGGTACAACATGTGACTGCACCGGGAAGAGACGTGAAATATTCATCTTTTTTAAGTTGCTTATGCTATTTTCTGATAGACACAAGACTTTTTCAATATCTGAATGATCATTATCTCTCAACAGATCAGAAGCCATGACTCTGGGTTCAGCCAGCCATCTTGGTAAATTTCTTTTTGAGGGAGCTCTTGAAGAATGTTGCTGCTTGCCTAAGATGGGAAATGAAATTTCACTTTCTTTATTCTGGATATTTTCATTCTGTACTTCTTCATTTGTCTCTTCAGGGTTTTCGATAAGTTGCTCATCCTCACTAACAATCTTATCATCTTCTAATGGAACTTTTTCATCTACAATTTCAGGTTGATCTTCAACTTCAACTTCAACAGTTTTCTTCTTCTTCTTCTTCTTGGAAGATTTCAATTCTTCTGCATCTTTTTCTTTCCGTCTTTTTCTTTTTTCAATTTTCTTTTGAAATTTTTGTTGTTGGAGTTCCTGGATAGACTTGTCCTATAAACCAGAAAGAAAAGTACACATATACTCATATGTGGGGATACAATAACTCGCACTTCAGGCACAATAAATGAAAAACCTACAATATTATCGGGATTATTATTATCTTATAATCTTATTGGGATACAAAAAAAACAAAAAATAATAAAAAACTAGATTTTTTGACATGCCTGAATAAATTTAACCAATATTTCTGTAATTTCTTATTTTGCTTATAAATTGTTGATGAAATGCTTGAAAAATTATTTCTGAAACCACTTACCTGTACTAACTCTTCTCCAAATCTCTCAATTTTAAATAAATCCATTTATCATCGAGTGCAAATTCTCACACACACAAAGGTAGGAACAAATCAAGTATTATCTAGAAAATAAAACATTCAAAGAAATCTGGGTCAAAGGGGTCAAACAAACAAATGTACGGAAACGATAATCTACTTGCGATGACACAACATTTTCACACTCCTGCATCTCTGTGTTTTATGTAAAAAATGTTATAGATAAATCTTTATTTTTAATTCCCAGATGCAACTTTGTTTAATTTATCCAAGGAGTGATTTATATATAAACACGTTTTTTAGCTGATTTATTTTTATGATTTTATCAAATGAGAGCAAGGTTTCTACCAAAGTCTAAGGAAAACCTCCCGTATAGGGTCTACCGAGCAAAGGAGATAATTTTTTTCATAAGAATAAAAGTTGAACTTGTAATAATAGAAGATAATTTGCGGGAAAAAAATAATATAAGCTGAAAATTGGCACAGATGTTCCTTAGTCACTTTTCGGAACTTTAAAGTGCTATAAACCATACCTTTTTTTTCATCTACTTTTTAAGGTCAATACGTTTGTGCAAAAATATTTTGATTTTCAACAACTTTTATTTTTTTGTTTTGTGTGGGTCGTAGTCACGTGACTTTGATGGCCTAAATAAGGAGACGCCCCGTTGTGAATCATGGGGAACTCTGAGAAATGATTCCCTATACCCTAATGAACATCTGTGCCCGGACTATAAAATTTCTCCAATATATTGTATGTCTGATACCATAAACTCAATTTACATAGTTTTTATAAAACTACGCTTAAATTTCAAAGACTTATGTTAGCTATTTCAGCAACCAACACATATACTTTGCTAATCAGTTTTAACATAAACAATCGCATGATTTGTATTGAGTGTGTGCATAAGAGATGCTCAATAACAGATTCGGAATTACTTTTGAAATTATCATTGTTTATTTCGGTACGTGTGCGCACGGATACCAAAACATC
>JAYRBV010025216.1:0-10668 GCA_036023255.1 Mitrocomella polydiademata
AATAATTGATCGCGCCATTATGGAAATATGACGTCATTTTTTATTTTACATATATCAGCATGTTTTCCTTGTTATAAATAACACTCTTGCAAAGTTTCAAATTCTAATTGTAATTCATTCGTATGTTATCGCAAAAACAATTTTTTGACATTTGCACCAAAATTCCTTACGATTTTTACCCAGTGTCCTCATTTTGAGCATAACTATCTAAGTAATTGATTTTTTTTTGAAATTTTATAGAAAGCTTTTATATTTCAGAAGTTATTAGAAAAAGACCAACTGGGGGACCCCCCCCAGTTCAAATAGGGTTAAGTTAACTACAATACATTAGCGTTAGTTTACCTTGACAGTTGTGAAGAAAAAGGTAGAAGTAAACCCTATAAACATTGAAAATAGAGAGCTATGAACATTACTTCAAGGAAAATTAACGTCTCAAATTCATCATCGATTTTTTTGCATAAATCGATTCTTCTATCAAAAATATAACTACTCGCAAAGTTTTATTAAATTTAATTGAGTATTTGGGAAGATATAGGGTTTGAAGGTTTATAAAATATGTCATTCGTGACGTCATTGTTGCGAATTACTATTTTCTTTTCATAGTATTCTTATTGAGATTTGGCTCAGCTGCTTGAGTTCTCTTTTTTTTTGTTAAGGTCTCGGCGGGTATTCCGAAATTCGTACTTTATTCATAAAACCTTTGATTTTATTAACATGGGTTGCGAATATAAGGAGAATATAAGGTTTCCAAGTGAATGATCAACACGAAAAATGTTTGTTTTTTGTATAGTTAGGTCACTCGTTAAAAAATACTTTTTTCTTTCCTACTTTCTCTTTGATGATAATCCTTTTAAAAAGTTACACTATTGTCATAACAGAATGTTTTTCCAATAAATGTTGTTATGTTGTTAACTCGATAATAAACACACACAAAACTGTACTATACTTCAAGTAAGAAGAAAATCATATTCGCAACTCCTACGTCACACTTTGAGTCACGTGACTTTATAAAACCTTCATTTTAGAGCTAACCAGGCTTTTAAATAAATTTTGGTAAACGACATTGTTTTTCATTTAAAAGGTAACTTATGTCAAAAAAAATGTTCTAGACGTTAATTCTCCTTTAAAGGTAAAGTTTTATATGGAGTTAAAAAAATAATTCAAGTATCAGAATAGTATTTTTCCATTTTATTGAAAAGATTAAAACATTCTTAAAAAACATTTCTTTGTCAAATTGTGTCTCTAAATGTACTTGGAAAGAAATTTATTAAAGATCCTACAATCTACGGACACACTGTACAACGTGTACATCTTTTACCAGCCCTCTTTTGTATACACGCCAAAAGATATACGATCAGAGGAAAAACCAAAAAAATAAGGAAAACATAAGTATAAAGTGATTTTATTAAGTTGTATATTTTTCATTAGATAATTGTTTACAAAACTACTGTTTTATTAAAAAAGTAAGAATCGTAACATAAGCATATTAATCAAACTTTATCATAATTATCATTGTTTTATTGCTATAAGAAAACTAACCGAAGAGACTTAACTTTTTGTCAACTTCCGCAAAATTTATTAAAAAATTCCGGTAAAATTTGATTAATCTTGAAAACTGATTAACTTCATTAAAATCAGTTTTTTGAAATGCTAAATGAAGTTTTTGTGGTATTTTGTACTGTTTATGAAGTATTTTGACCTGCTAGAAAAGATCTTCTCTTGATTGTTAGCAGGTTCAAATAGATGTAGAAGAAAGAACTATGAATTTTTTCATTTCACATTTACCTTTAAACAGGTTTTTTGGTTAAGATATATACAGTAAATACAAATAACGGCATCATAACATATCTGTGATGACAACAGAAAGTGAATGATAACTAGTTACATAAAACAGTTATATAATAAAGCGTTGAAAATTGTTATACATTAAAGTTATAAATTTTTCATCTTTCTCCGGGTTGGTCTTTTAACCTGTCATTACCGAAATGAATAATGGATTGTGGTCGAGCAAACGGTCGACGAACTGCTGCTACTGCTGTTTGTACTGACCAACACGCTAGTTGGATTCTTACTTCGTTTGGATGGTAAAGCATACGATGATGCTGTCATAGGTTTTGGTTTAGCGGTCACCAGGAAGGATTTATTCTTTGGAGAACAGCTTTCCGATATCATGCTTGACATGATTAACTTTTAATTGATTGATGTAATTGAGGAAATTTATTTGCATACTTCAGAGATAGGAAGCCTGTACACAGTGATTTGTTTTACTCTAACTACCCAAAAGTTTATATAGTAAATACAATTCTCTATGTGTGAGGGCGGGGGGAGGGAGGCAGTAGTACCCGGGGAAATAGTGGACTTTACCCACGCTCGATTTCAACTGACTTAAATTTTAGCGGAGCCAGGAAATTACAAAACATTTTTTTGGTGAGATCTGTTACTCCTCTGCATCTTTTTGTCAAGACATTTGTTATAACAAGTCAATTACTAAAATAATTAGATCGAATACTGAGTAATTAGGTAGCATTGCATAATTTGCAATAGCCTCAACAACAGCCTCACATTTTATTACTTTGTTTGTGTTGGAACTGTGGTTTGGTAATGACCTTCCCAATGACTCGGCATAAATGTGTTTTTGGGTAACTTTTTAAGACAATTGGTAAGTCCATATAATATGAAAAAATTTCAGGCACTTAATGTGAGGCTGTGGGTCAACAACAACTCAATGGATTACCCCTTTACACAGAATTTCTGTAATTTTAGTCAATCTTCCTACTGTACCAGATTTAGTTTGTCCTTGTACTTTGATTCTTTCTCATTCGAAGGTGTATTTGAAGATGGAAAGGTAAACACATTAAAAACAAACAGGAATGCAATGCCCTTACATCAAAATATTTTTGATTTTAAAGTACCATCACGTCTCTCTTGGTTCAAGCTGAAGTTCTTACAATAAACGACAACGTTACATCATCGATTTCATTACCCAATGAAAAGCGACTTTGTAAAAACTAAGCTAGTTTATGTCTTTCACACGTGACTAGCAGTTACACGAGGGCCAATACACCTTTCCACGGTTTGCAAAAAGCTATGTGCGCGCATCTCACTTCGAGTTTGCTTACCTCCGAAAAAGTTAGTATTTTGCGGAACATTTACAGACCTTGGAAGGGTGTATTCCTTTGTGTTTTCAGCTCTAAATTAGAGGTTTTTAAGATTTATAGTTTTTAATGGCAAGAGATTGAGTTGATGCTTTGGGAATTAAAATGTTGATGAAATGTTTTTTTCTCGTTGAAACTGTGAAGTATTTTTTCTATAACATATTTATCGGAGGTAAACAAACCTGAAGTGAGCTTCAAAAAGATGCGCGCGTATAGCTTTTCGCGAACCGTGGAAAGGTGTATTACTTAAAACTGCTTTTTGACTCTATCCTCCTCAGATTTTACAAACACGCTGCTGATAGTGGTACACCATCATAAGTTAAACTATCTGGTAAACCAGAGTCACAAGGACGCTGAAGAGAGACTGCTTGCGCTCTTCGGGCTTTTTGCACCAAAAAAAAAAAAAAAAAAAAAAGATTATTGGAGAAAAAACATTTTTAACATGAATTTGAGCAATGAAAAAAAATGATGAAAATGTTTTTGAAATTATTTCTCCCAAAGCTCGGCTACCAAATTGGAATGTGTACACAAAAAGATAGATAGATAGAGAATACAACTTTTATTTTATAGACTAACTGGTTCCCAGCGTCGCAAGAACGCTGAAGAGACTGCTTTGGCATAATGCATAAAACCCGTCGGTTTTATTTCTCACACAGCTCGGCTACAATTAATGCGTACATAGATAGATAGAGAATACGGCTTTTATTACATAGAAGTGTAAAAAGTAGGTTTTAAAAGTGTTTTGAGTACACTAAATATGATCATGTTTAAAAAAATTCCTAAATTTTCAATGTAATAATCATTCGATCACAAAGTGTCAGGGGAAAAGCGGTTCAAAACAAATAATATAAAAAATGTTTTATGTTAAATTTGTTGAATACAACTTGTGATTCTCATGATGTAGTTATTCTGTTTACGTTTAGAATAGTCACGAGGTTTTAAGACTCTTTTTTTTTTATAGACTTTCATAATTATGATGGTAGACAACACATAGGATCGGCTTCTCAGAAAATTATCTTTTTATCTTTTATCTGTCTTCTCTATAAGTGTGTTATGATCAATAATTTATTGATAGAATTTAAGCCGAAAATAGGTGATTTATATGTTAATATTTTTGAGCCACTTTTTTAAGAACATTGCTATCAGAATTTATTAATTAGATTAATTGATTAACTAATTAAGTTTTGAAAATTGTTTGTCATAAACAAACGCTCAAAGCAGCTGGAAGTTTTGCTAAGACTTTGGTTGTATATGAAAAAGCTGAAAACTACTTTCTAAGCGGCTGTTTAAGTAAAAAACTGTGTTGTTTTAAGGTCTACTAAACGGGCTCAATTCACGGCTTACATTCTGTCATTTTCGTCCTGCAAATTATACCGCGAACAGCATGTTTTGGCGAGTTGACTTTTTAAAAATGTCGGCAGTACTTTGAATACAAACGGGAGGTGCGCAGTAGTCCGACATCTCATATGTCCGACAATAGAAATTTCCCTTTTAAACAATGTATTTCCGGTCTAGACTTCATCGTTTTTCTTTGTTCGGACATATGAGCTGTCGGACTACTGCCATGCACCCAAAACAAAAAGTTGGGGCCAGGTAGCAAAATTTGATTTTGCTTATAAATATATATGTTTCGAATTCGTGCATTCCATTTTATTCATTCCAGAAAGTAGAATCTGTCACTCCGAGCTGTTTTGAGAGAAAGTTTGCGTTACGGCCTGGGCTCCTGGGGCCTGGGCTTAAGAATGCAAAGAACAGCGTATCCACCAAAGTGCATAAACCTGGCCTATGCAAAAGATCAAAACGGCACACTCCGAATGTCAGACCCTTTTTCTCCGTCCGTGGGGTGAAAACAAATTGCTATCAAGCTCACAATTTGGCTTCCGGAAAAAGGAATACTGAATTGGCAGCAACACTTCTCCTTAACGAAATCAGGAAAAATATGGACAACGGGAAAGTGACTGGGGCTATATTCATTGACCTTTATTCATTTATTGAAGGATTTTGATACCTTAAGTCACACCCAAATAATCGAAAGCCTTTCAAGCATTGGGGTCACAAGGATATAGAGAGAATTGTGTGTAGATTACTTGTTTAACTTAAAAAAATATTCCGCTTTGATAAAGAAACATTACCTCCTGAATCTGTTACCTTCGGTGTCTCACAAGGGTCAGTGTTAGGCTCTTTGCTTTCCTAGTGGTATTTAATGACGTTGAAAGTATCTTCCACCGTTGCAACGTGTCAAAAACGAATGCATTCAAATCAACTATCACCACAACACGTTGTTTTTCAAACACTTACAAATACCTTGGTGTGCAGCTTGATCAAACTCTGTCCCTTCGTGACCACAACAAAGAAGTCTACTGGTAGACTATACCTACTCAAGAGAATTCGATGCAGCCTTGAAAATATATAAAATCATGGTAATATCTCTATTCACGTATTGCTTAATTCTATCTGGGAGCCCTTCGAACTCTCTTTCGAACCCGTTTCAAACAAAGCTCCAGAACTTAGAGAATCGGGTGTACCGTATCGTGTGTTTAAAGAAAACGTGTTAAGGAGAGTAACATTTGTTACCTAGATAACCAAGCGCATTTGTTTGCAGGTTTTAAACTGTGTAAAATGAATACTTGTTCCAATATTATTTTGACGTCATGAATAATCAAAGTAGAAATAGAAATTGCATTATTCGAATGCCAAGAATAAAACTAGAATCATGTAAAAAGAACGGTGCTAAAGAATTTAATAATCTATCAACGCCAATACGATCTGCACAATCTAAAGAAAGGTTTTTAAAGGGAAAATCATCCAAAAATGTATTTCCGTTTTAAAGTAAAAACAACCAAAAATATCGGCCAAACCCTTCTGAAAACAACCAAAAAATATAGTAGATAACAGGTTAACTAGTAGGTCAATCATTAAATTATCGGTCAACTGGTAAAATGTCAATCAACTTGTAAATAATTTAGCAATACGAGTCTCATTTACAATTTAAACGTGTTTTTAAAACATAACTTTATGCTAAGGCGGTTATCAAAATATACTTCCGTTCGCGTCCTTAAACCTCCAAAAAAGCATGCGGGAGGACGGGCGGTTGGTAAAATTTCCGTTTTTTCCAAATGTTTGGAATGATGTAATCAATTAGCAAACGCGATATTTTTTGGCACCATGCCTACAGCACACGTGGCACCCTGCTATTGCGCAGAACGCATTCGAACTTGAAACATCAAAACGGCGTATTCTCAACTTGTAAGAAACAATGCGAAAAGACAACAAACTTTCCTGAAAGATACCTACATTTGAAGTGATGCAGGCGGAGGATGCGAACTAGGTAATTTTCGATGACCGCCTAAGGGGATTGTGACAAACAACTTTTAACACGTCTGGCAGAATCAATATAATGGGTTACGCCCCATCGAAACACATTTCCTATTATCGCCAGCAAAAAATTTGCCAACCTTTAAAATTTGTTTTACACTCAAATAACCTTCTCGTTTAAGAGTAAGGTGGAATCTCGGAACTGAGAGAAAATTAGATGCAGGTTTCTAATTTTGGGCCTAACAAGCATAGGCTACTTTTTAAGTCAGGTTAACACGCTTTCTTTTATAAGAAACAAGATTTCGAAAGATCACTCATCAAAGAAACTTTTTTGTCAAAACATGAACTCAACAAGCCTCTTTATGGTTACATTTTAGCCATCAATCGTCTTTTAAATCAATGGGAAACATTCATGATAATTGTTTGTTATTCAGTTAAATCTCAGTTTTTCTTATTACTTGTGTGAACTAAATTTAAAATTAATTTGACAATTAAATAGGAACATACGGTTGTTTTTCTCTCATAATATTGCATAAATATTCCGATGTCTGGGGAAGGTTTTAAAAACTGCATGCATTCCAGGCTAGGTTGTTCTATAAGTTTGACAATAGTTCTTTATATATTACACTTTTTATAAAATAGAAGCTTATTTTTTAGATTACACTATATTTTTTAATAAGACACTTAAAAATTAATAAAATTTAATAAGACAATTAAAAATCCCCTTTAAAAAGACAATCCCCTTGGAAAACCGGAAAATCTTTCCAGCAGAGCTTTAATTTCAAAACATGTCCTTTTTCAAATATAAAATATTCTTAGGTGCGAAATATATACAAATATTTTAGGATTTACTCGGATAAACTTTCACATAAAGAGTATGTACAGAAAAGCACTTACTTTTATCGGTAATTATTACATTCTTTTTCTCCAAATATAATTCTTAAAAATTACTGGTATACCGATATATCGGTAAACATCATTTAGTTCATCCGTACAGTGAGAAAATGTTGTTTCATGTACGCTTATTTCATATCCATTTATTGATATACCGGTAATTTACCGATATATCGCTAATTTACCGGTATACTACGAACTTCTAACGGTAAATATCCGTATACCGGTAAATAACGGTTTACCAGTATTTATCGGTAATAACCAATATCTTCACGTAAAACAACACATTTGCGCAGACAATTATGTTATCGGTAATTTTTTATGAATGATAACTTACCGGTAAATAAAGTTTGAGTATCGGAAAACTATTTTTTAATTACCGGTAATACCGGTAATACCGATAATTTCATGTACTCTTTTCCCCATAGAGTGTCACATATACTGATTATATTATTCATATTGTGACAACTGCAATAGTACCAATGGTAATGTTTTATTTAGCAACCAAAGCAATTAATTTTTGTCCCATTTCACCATATCGTCTGAGAAATATATTTTTGCAACACATTATTGCACTGCGTCAACCCTTCTCCAATAATAAGTTTGTTACGTTAATTAAATCAAAGTTATTGGTGATTTGTCAAAGACGTCCCTATAATAACGTACTCAGCCAAATTACATCAAGTATTAATAATCATCCTCATCCTTTGCAATCCGATCTTTGATCTGTAAGTAGTATGTTGTTTGAGTAGCAGCCTGTGACATATAAAGTATAAAGTATAAAGTATAAAGTATACGGATCAATTCCTAATAAATCCATTTTGCTACGTAGTCGTAATATACATTAATGACAGTGATATTGACATCGATATTGCTAGCATACTAGACACCTCTAGCTCTAACTTGATATATGAAGTCCACGTAGTAGATGTAGCAATTTACTGTGATTCTTGTGGTCGCCAAACTAAAACAAAAGGGTTTCCAATTATTATTACCTGCTACGATCACTATTACAGTACAGTTTCTAGTTATATTCCCAACCCATAATACACCACCTTTACCTGCCTGCCTTGCACCCAGTTTTTCAACAGGCATACCCCATTCGTCATTAAAATAGATAGCGACCTTGCATATTCTTGGTTGGTGTTTCTTTACTTTTAAAGCTATAAACTACTGTCAACTGTAGTTGTCAGATTAGGGAGCTAGGCTTAAAAGTAACTTTTGAAAATAGTAAAACTTATTTTGCTAGTCAGCTGGTATCTTCAGGAATACAGTCATCTTCTATAAAATAGTTTAATGGAGTAAACAGAAAAGAAGAAATAGTGCTTTCTTGTCTTCTGTCCTTCTGCTTCTGTCAGCCATTCTCTTCTCAGAACACCTCAGAACTCTATTTTCAAGTTTTATGTTTTGATTGGTTTTCCAAGAACTATGACTCGCACTCGATCGTGCAAACAAAAAACATTGCGGTTCAACCAAATAACTTAGACAATCAAGTCAAAAAAGGTCAAAGTTGATCGGGAAAGTCTATTTTGTAACGCGCGGTTCCTTAAAATAACCCACTCTTAAATTATCGCCGATTTTGGTGGTAATTCTTTTTTGAGTTTTTCCTATAGTAAATTTATACAGGCGTTTTGGATAAATAGACACCCTCTTCTCGCTGCGCTCGCTACGGTCGTAAAAATCCTTATGGCCCACCCCCGTCTGTCCATTTTTTTAAAGCCTGAGTTGCATCTTTCAGGAAAGTTTGTCGTCTTTTCGTTGAAACCATATCGTGTTTTTTTTAATTGTGCAGGTGTTCCACGCAATTTTAGCAAATTCAACTGAGCGCAAGGTACGTACACCAACCCTATGAAAATCAATTTTCTTTTTTCTGTTCATAAAGTATCATTCCAATGAAAATGTTTTCGACCGCCCATCCAATTTTTTACAGTTTTCAGGTGTTGATTATACGTTATCAGTCATCAACCTTGTTCCCAGGGATTTTCTCCGCTTTTTTAATTTTTTGACGACAGAGGACCCTGGACAACTCTGGCCAGTTCTGCGTCGTGATTGGCTAAAAGAAATCTCTTAACCCTATTTTACCCGGGGGGGGGGGGGCACATTGTGCCCCTTCTACCGGTTTTTTTTAAATAACCTTTTTTCCTCAAAGGGAATCAACAACTATCCTACTTTTATTAAAATCTTATTAAGCACCTTTATGTAAATTTTAGGGTCCATACCTCAACTGGTTCGAAAATTATTGGCAATACTTTCAAGACCACGAAAAAAAATAAAAATTAAAAGTTGAATAACTTTTGAAGTAGTTGCTTAAATCACCTCATATTTTGAACAAGTTTTTATATTGTTAAAAGGCATCTTTTTAAAAATTATTTTTATTGTTAACGCAATTTTATGACGTCATAACGCATTTTTTAAATTATTAGGGCTTTTGTCAAATTTGGCGCATTATTTTGGACCTGCTATATATGGTAGATCAAAAACCATAAATTATGTTAAATATATAGGTATTATCTTTCAGAAAATTAAAATAGAATGGAAAAACCTTGATTATTTCACTTTCAATTAAATTTCTAAAAATGGTAAATATTTTTCAAAAATTTGGAAAACTTTGACAAAAATGATTCTATACATCGAATCGAAGTGAAACTTTCCTACTTTGTTTATAACCTTATTAGCCACCTATATGCAAATTTTAGGGTCCGTATCTAATCTGATTCAAAAGTTATTGGCAAAATTAATAAATTTTAAACTAATTTCAGGCAAAAAAAAATATCGAAACTAAAACTTGAATAACTTTTGAAGTCATTGCTCAAATCACTTCAAATTGTTAACAAGTTCTTATATGAGTAAGGGACATCTTTTAAGAATGAAATTTTAATGTTAGCACAATTTTATGACGTCATAATGGATTTTTTGATTTTTCAGTATTTTTGTCAACTTTGAAAAATTAAAACAGAATGGAAAAAGCTTGCCTATTTCTCGTTCAATTGAATTCTTTAAAATAGTCATTTTTTTCCATAAACTTGGAAAATTTTGACAAAAATGATGACGTCACGGCCTGTTGGCAGCCCAAAAAGCACGGGTAAAATAGGGTTAATCTATGCAAATATAATATAGTTTTTTTATTGAAATGACGTAACAAAAATTATTTGATGTTGATAAAAAATATCTTTTATTTATAAATGTAAGAAATTCAAAAGCTGGGAAAACGATGAGTGATGTAATAATAGTGTGTTAAGTATAAAATCAACAGCACCCTCTTACACATGGTTTTTTATTCAATAAACTGTAACACTTAAAGAAA
>JAYRBV010025238.1:0-16842 GCA_036023255.1 Mitrocomella polydiademata
CTTTAAAGGTAGAAAGTATTCCAGGAAGAAACTTTTGAGATTGCCACGTGGTTTCAAACAAACAAAAAGTGTTATGTTTAACGTTTATGATTGTATCATTTCTCTTCTCCTCATATTACAGGTGGGGTATGAAAACAAGGGCTGAATTGGCCGCAGAAAACCAAGTCAAAGATGTGGGAAACGAGAAAGGGCGGAAAAAAAGTGCTGGTCGGTCAAGAAGTGGTAGTCCAAAGAAGAGCGCAAGCAAATCTCCGGATAAAAAGAAATCAGGTAATAATCTCTTTGAAAGAACTAAACTCTTCCACCAATATTATTACACCTGCAAAATGCAAAACTTCCGTCATGCGAGAATCTAGTCCCCTCTAATTTTTTTAATTTTATCCGACCGCGAATTTTTATTATTGGAAGTATTTGAAAATTGGCTACAAAGTATTTTCAAATTTTAAGTCATCCGCGAAATTTAATACCCACAAAATACAGACATACGTAAAATAAAAAAGACCTTAGTCCAATTTGAATATATTGTGAAAAGGAGCTAGGTCTTAGTTTTAGACTTAGAATTAGACTTACAAAGATCTTTTCTATCTTTTTCATTTTCAGACTCAAAAACAAGAAAAACCTCAGCCAAGCGAAGCAGTCGGGCTGGTACTGCCACCAAACGACCCGGCTCCAACAGATCTAAAGTCAGTTTCACCGAAGAGCAACAACAACAAGTTCTCTCCGATAGCATGCTGAAAGATTACGCGTTCGTCGGTTACAATTTGGGTGACAGCTTACTTCACGTTGGTATCGACCAATCGTATTTGTTTCCTCGCAACGGCGCCCTGATCAAGGTCGAGAAGTTGACGTACGTCCAGCAGAACACGTCGGTCCAAATTACCGTCATGTACAAGGGAGATACGATCTCCGTCAATTTCGCTAATCCGACGTCGGGTGGTTCTTCTGACAAAGACGAAGAAGCAATTCATCAAGTGAATGACGACAATACTGTCAGTGTACCAGAAATCAAGACCACCGAATACGGTAGGACATTGACCTTTCCCGAATTACAGTTTTTTTTATTAATTATCATTGTTATCTGAACATTATCTAGGATATTCTCCTCGATTCTTTGGAATAAGGGTCCTTGAGAAACACCTCCTTATGGAATTAGCAGTGATTAGCAATTTTTACCACAGAAAGCCTCGTGGCTGGGTTGAGCCTGGGAATCTTCGATTATAAGCTCAGCGCATACATATAGTAAATGATTTGAGGGAGTGTTTGGCCACGGATCCACGTTTTTACATAGATTCCTAAGGATCAATCTCGCTCGCTTTCAAGAAATATTTGCACGTGCTCCAAAAGTATCATCTCAAGGGAGTTTGGACTTTCCTTTCGTATTTATAAAATTCGTTACTCCTATGAGACTCAATTACATGAAGGCAATATTGATCTTATCTTATAAAGCGTCTTTCGGGAAAAGTCTTAGGGATTCCCAGTCTTCAGAATCAATAGAAGTGAGAAAATTAATAAGTATTTCCTGATTGATTGCGTACCTATCAAATGAAAAGCACGCCTCGAATTTTTGTGTATTTTTTGTTTATTGGATCATCTAGAAAGGAAAAATGTATTCGCCCTATACCTTTAAGCTTTATTTGGTCCCCGCGAATTTGGTAATTTTGAAATTAAGAAATATGGTTTTAAACGTATCGGGTTTCCCAGCCAAGGGAGAAGACATTAGTTCTTCAAAATTAGATAAAAAAAACATAATCTCTTTTCCTTTGCTTTTTATCTGTCTATCGTATAATATAGATTCACAAATACAACACCCAGCATCACCCGGCGGCATGTCAACTGACGAAAACAAAGAAGAAAGCGACGCCGACAAACTGCCTCTGTTACCGGAAACGCCGCCCAGTATCTGTTCTCACTCCAACATCACGGCCACACTCTCCGACGGAGTGCTGCTCTCATTCAGTTCTATCGCCAAGCAAGACGAAGACGAAGAAAACGTAAAAGTCAATAGGATTCTCAGTAAAATCTCCAAAGAGACCTCTGAGATTGCGGCGGCCGCGCCAGTCTCTTCTGCGCCGCCTAAGAGCCCGAAAGGTAAGAAAGGGAAGAAAGAGGACGATCAGAAACAACAGGAAGAAATTGAGAAGATAGAAGCCGAAATCGCTAAAGTAATCCACGACCGGAAAGAACAAATCACGAGGATCTTAAAGGAACGAGAGGCGACGAAAAATCTGTTTTTAACGACTCCCAACGGGATGCATGTGAGTTTCAAGCATGGTTTGTTAGTTAACGATGTGTTGAACCCGACTGAAAGTTGCCAGAAAACGTTCATCTTGAAGCTCGAACAAATGACCAACGAGAAGGAGGATGTGACGCTGGAAAATTTCAACCACGTCAAAGAGTTGTATCGTTGCATAACAAGCGACGGGCTTGTCATCAAGGTGAGTAGTGTAGGACCTTCTGGAAAACAGTGTATATATTTTATATCATACAACTGAGAATTTTATCCTGTATAAAAATTTGACAATAATAATAATAATAGGCTGGAGTCGTCCTTTCGGGGGAAAATCGGGATTCACGGAAATTGTTTGTTGGCTCCGAACGAAAGTATTTTTTTCCCGTGGTAACAAACTTATGAAATAAATGAAAATACAGTTAATGACTAGTACATTCTAGTCTAGGTGAATATAAAGGACAATTTTTCTATAGTAACCTTAAAACTGAACCATTCCTTCAAGGAAGTTTTTTTGATGTTAACTTATACATTTACATTTTTCATGCCCGTTAAACTTTTTTTCTTTCATTTTCTAGTATAACTCAGACGAGACTGTCGAGATTTTATCTCCACACGGTGACATTTATCGTTCTACACCTTCTTATGACCAAGCATCGACATTAGTAGCACTGTATAACGAACAAAAACAACAAAATGCCGAACCAACAACGGTTGCCGCAGTGGCCCCCGAGCCTCCACGCACACTTGCCTCGCCCACCCGAGGTAGCAAAAAGAACTCGGCCAGGTCACCGCAAAATGCAGCCAAAGAAAATCAGCAACACCAGCAACAGCAGGTCATTGGTGAATATTCATTTGCCTCCGAAACTACACATACGATGGCGTATGGAGACGTTAAACCGACGGACGGTGTTATTCTTCCAGTCTGTTGGCACGTGATCGGAGCGAACGGCGAGCGTTGGCGTATTAAGGAAAACAAAGAGGAAGAACATTTTGAAGATCTACTGATGGCTGATGCGACCTGTTTTCCAACAGATCAAGTAAATTTTATTGAATAGGGAGAGAGTGTCTAAGTTTCAATTCATTTTTATCTTGTCAAAACCTCATAAAATAGACTGGAAGAATGAGGTTGTCTAAGTTTCAATTCATAATTATCTTGTCAAAACCTCATAAAATAGACTGGAAGAATGAGGTTGTCTAAGTTTCAATTCATAATTATCTTGTCAAAACCTCATAAAATAGACTGGAAGAATGAGGTTGTCTAAGTTTCAATTCATTTTTATCTTGTCAAAACCTCATAAAATAGACTGGAAGAATGAGGTTGTCTAAGTTTCAATTCATAATTATCTTGTCAAAACCTCATAAAATAGACTGGAAGAATGAGGTTGTCTAAGTTTCAATTCATTTTTATCTTGTCAAAACCTCATAAAATAGACTGGAAGAACGAGGCTTTTGATGAAATTTCCTTCGATTCTATAAAAGAGCGACTGATCATGAATTGAAACGCGAACTATATCTGGAAAAGGGATTTCATTTTCGCGAACAAACAAATTTGACAACATTTCTTTTTCATCAATTTGTTCCTTTTTTCGGGAGCTTTTCTGTAAAAGAATAAAGTGTATCTGGTGATTACCCACTATATGTTAAAATTGCTATATTTTATAATGCTAATTTTCGCGAAATTGACAAAAACTTGCGATTCGAATTAAAAATTAATTACCTTCCATGTCTTACTCCATGGGGAAGCCCCTTAAATCATAACCTTTTTTATTACCTTAAATGTTTTTGCGGCAAACAAACTCGTTTTTTTTCGCGTGTATTTGATTCTCCATTATTACGGTAACAGATGAAAGCGATTACCGTGTTAGTTCACCCTGCCTGAGTATTACTTATACTACGACGCGCAAGATACTAGTTCTGACTGAGTAGGACCTAAGCTAATCTTTTATTTCACGTGTCGCGTCTTCGCAAATACTCTTGTTTTTGTTCTAATAAAAGGTTCTCCAAACAAGAGAAGATGGAGTTTTGACAGTACGAAAACCGGACGGTAGTAAAATCATCGAATATTTGGACGGTACACGTGTTACAACCTCGACCATGACACGTGTAGATAACGAGACCAACCAAGAGACTGGGGAGATCAGTACAAACCAAGTCCAATTTTCGGCAGTTACAGTAAGGTTTTATACTTTACTTCGATTTCCAAGCTTAGACCACTCGACAGTAGAATAGAAGAACCGGTAGTTATGTTTTGATCCAAGCTTAAGCTTAATTAGCGGCCGGGTATTTTTTTGTCACCTTTCCCCTTAATAACGGTCTCGAATTTGGCACATTCACGTCACAAAATATAACCAGGATGAGTATGTACATGTAGTTTTTCAAGATATCTGGGGGTTATATTATTTTGAATTCATTAACTATCTACATCAATAAATTCACCTCACCTCTGGATTGAATCACCCATGTAAAGTCGGCCTTAGAATTCAATCAAAGTTGACGACGTGACAAGTTTTAAGTTCCCTAAAACATAGCGTCAATTCTCCCTTCTTTTCAGATCGAGCACGAGGCATATCCGACAACGACCGTTGATTTATCTTGCTCATCTATACACGTAGCCTATACTAACGGCCGAGAAGTGACTGGTTACGCCAAGGGTGGATATGTTGTCGCCAATGAAGGAAATAAAGAACACATTGCTATCACTTCTTCAGGTTAGAAACTACCCTGGTATTTCACTCAACAATTTGACTCGTGCAAATGTGGCTATTTTAAGGAAAATACTGGTCAAGTCCACCATTAGACTATTTCATAGTCCGTTAGCGAGTTATTTTCTTTATTATTTGTCGCGCGGGGTTGCGGCGCACGGGAATGTAGAGCAGTGAACTCCGTGATTCCGCGCGGGAATAAATATTTTGACGTGATGATTATTGTAAGTACAGACTTTCAGAGTACAGAGACTATAAAATAGTATTGTCCACCACTGGCCACTGCTATGAGATACGGTTGCATTTTACTACTACCGCTATCCCCTCGTTTAATGATTTTGGCGGCTGAGATATGTTTTTTTTAGCTGAACATTTGATAATAAGGAGAAGCTGCATGATTTTACAATCATGCTGTTGTAGGCTGAAAGTGTAATGACGGTATTTTTGGAAAGGTCTTTCCAACTTGAATAAGGCGTAATATACCTTTCCCGAAATACCGTTTATGCATAGATTCCGTGCTCCTACCATCTCAAGGGGGTGATTGAACCTACATTTGCACATTGATGAAGTTTGTTACTCCCATGAGGGTCAATTACATGAATACGAGGACGCTACATACAAACGGTATTTCGGGAAAGGTGTCTAAATATCTGTCCATCATAATGAAAAAAATATTTTTTTTTTTAGGTGAAATTTCTCTGTATCCAACACACGGTGACGTTCATTGTACCGAGGAGGAGGGTGTGGTATTCCAGCAACCGCATGACATGTTAGGGAATAACTCGTGTGTGTTGAGACAAAATAAAAACGACTGTGTTCATCTGGTTGATTGTCATGGTAACAAGTTCCGAGTGGACGCCAACGGAGAATATCGAATCGAAAGGAACGTGGAGTGTCTTGAAGGTTAGAAAAATAACCTAATACCTTATAAGGTTCCAAAATAACCTAACACCTTTATAAAGTTCCAAAAAGGGGTAGAATGCAGGGTGCCTCTAAAAAAATTACTCTAAACAATAGAAATCATAAGAAATGTAGAATTTCTTTCTGAGACGCCCTGTAGCTTTCTTTTCCTGTATGAGTATTTGTTTATGATCATTGGCAAGATTTATAGTAGTTACAGAATCCTCTTTAATCGGAATCTGGTACAGGCTATAGAGAAGTGGCTCTCGCGGTTTTTTTTCTCCATTTGACAGATCAAGGCAAAGGCGGGGTGTTTTCTATGAATGATACGACATACAATCATTAAAATGCATTAATACTTAATAGGTCCAACAGAAGAAATTCTACCTCGATATTTTGTGGTCTACGCCGACGGAAGTGGCGAAGAGCTTCTGCGTTACGAAGATGTCTGCGATTATTTACACAAAGCGGAGGAAAGCCCTTCGTCCGCAATCTTGCACGGGGCGGTGGAGGGCGACGAAGAAGCTACCACTTTGACCATCATCAAACCACATCAAGGTGATTTATTATTATTTGATCTATCCAGGATAGCCTCTTCAATTCTAATGAGCTACTATCAACGAGGTTCTTGCCATCCTCGGGAGACACCCATCGGTTTGAGACCATCCGTTCTTCTATAGAAAAGTCTCTTAAATTTGTTTGAAAAATCGAGACAATTTTTATTAAATGCCTCGTTTTTTTCGAGCACGTTTAAGAGGATTTTGACCGGTAGTCTCAAGCCGACAGATGAACGACCTCCCTACAAGCTTTATGAAACCAGCAGGAATTATCAGTTTTCACCACAAAAGAGTGCAACGACCTGGGATACTTCGCTATCCTAACTTCAGCCCCTTTTAACCACTCTCCCACTCTCCCCCACCTCCCTAGGGCTTTCCAGAAAGCATGTGAGGTGACATTACTCATTAAAACTACACTTAAATCTCATAAATTCTCCTTAAATTTGACTCAAATGAGTGATTCAATTCCGAACTGGCTGATTTTATTAACAAAAATAACTTTTAACATTTGAACAATTCTCTTCGTGTTTACAGGTCAACCTAACGAGATCTGGAAGTCAAAGAAGAAAGAGAACAACATCATACCTGCCAGTTTGAGAGAACGCGACTTTAAGACGTTACCACCGAATGATGTTGGCCCTAATTTTGCGATGAAGAAGCCTGAACCAAATAGTTTAGGAAGAAAATTAGGTATTAATGCTACCTTAAAGGTTGAAATTCTCGTGAATTGTCAAAATTTGCTTGCTTTTGTTTTACGCTTTTTTCAATAAAAAAAGATAATAAACGTTCAAACTATGATGATTTTTCAAACAAAGCATGTAATTTCGTCCTTATAAAATTCTGAAAAATATTAATTAATTCATTTTGAATCAAAGATTAAATTAAATATGAATTTATTTTCGTACATTGGTCGATTTTAGATTTTTAGCAGAAGAAGTTTTTGTAAAAATAGCAAAATTCGTGAAAATTTATTCTCGCGAAAGTTTCAACCCTTTAAACTACTTCTCTTCCTCTTGTTTTTATTTCTGCTTCGAAAACTTCGACGATTCCGTATTCGTCACAGTTTAGGAATCATCTCAAAGCCGCTTTGTAAAAATAATCCATGGCCCTTCTTGCTTCTTTACAAAACAATTTTTCTTGAAGTTTTATAAAGCTTCAACACATCCCGTTTCTACCTTTATCGCTCTCTCTTTAGGTTTGACGCATTTACCGAAACCGCGCGTTCAATTCGGCGTTAACGCGTTTTTGAGTGAATTTGATTTTTCATACATTGAGATATGGTTTTACGTACGTATAAAACTTTGGGCATAATTGTAGTATCTTTCTCCTCATCAGGTCCTCAGAGTATGACCATTCCTCCAAGGAATATCACGTGTCCACAAACCTTAGAAATACGTCACCTCGTCAATTTCAAAGAACTCACCGCCGATATCCGTAATGAAATCGTTGAGGGAATTAACCAATATGGGGAATACGTCACCAAACAACAGGACGATCAAGACAGCATGAAAAATGTGGACGAGCGCAGCGAAGATGAGAAACTGGCAGCGCAGCGGATCAAGGAAAAGGTACGGCTAGTGTGTATGTATTTTTTTAGGTTGGGTCAAAGAAATTCTTCAGGGATTTGTATAGACGGGTTGCAGTTTTTACATTTTTAGCGCATTTTCACACGCATGCGTGAAAAACGACGGGCAGAAAACATTAGCCGCTTATTTCCTCAACGGGGCATGAGAATCTTTTTAAATTTTGATATTTGGTCCATATAATGTAATTACTTAACATATCATATCATATGTTTCAATTCACTTTCTCATAAATAAACAATCAAACAATAAATCTTCACTTTACGTCTCTTCACCTATAAACCTGTATATTTTTTGCCCACCGTTTCCGGGTTATTTTTTCTCAGAAATAAACAAATGACGCAACCCGTCTATAGCCACAATAATTCTATTCTTCTTATACAAGATATTTTGGATAAAATAATTTACAGAAGATTTCTGACGGGCTCTGAGATTTCCAACTCTTCAAATAAACAAATAGTGGGCTATTATGGAGTCGAGGTTACATATATTACAACCATCAAATTCTCTTCTGTTTTAGTACCTACAGAAAGAAGGGTTGAAGATGAATAGTGAGTATAAAAAGCGTACGTGGAGGAGTGTTTTTCTATTGAACACTCTCCTCCACTTTAACCTTTTCATTTTAGTATCATAATATGTATTTGCTAATTATAACTACACACAGAAGAACCGTTTCTTCCAATTTTTTTTGAGCTAGCGAAAATACTAACAAATTTTTGAAAGAAATAGCATTTTTGACAATATTCGCAAAATACGTTAAAAAAAGGTATTTTTACCCATCGGAGTTCCATCATTTTTCTTGATTTTTATCTCTTTTAACGATATTGAGACCCTGTAGAATTTCCAAGACTGTTGTTGTTTTTCTTGGAAAAGCCCACATATTTTTTGACCAGGTCTTGTTTAGCTTTTTTATTAAGCGCATTGGAACTCTTGAAATTCCGCTTCAACAAGTATAGACTAGAAAACAGTCTCTTCTTACACAACAGAAACTCAAAAAAGAAAAGACGCAACGGAGAAAACACAAAAAAGCACAACGGATGTTCTTCTGACACGATTTCCGTGTGCTATGAATCCCGATATTGCCGTGAATCCCGATTCGGATATGTTAAGATCGCCTGGAAAACTCAGGCTACTTCAAGTCATATATTGTCATCTATTCATGTTAACATTTCAGATCAGGCTTCGAACCCAACAACAGAAAAGATCATCGCCAATCAATACATCGACGCCATCACACCGCCCAGGCCCCCCTCGCCAAGACGCCCCAAACCCGAACGCCATGCTGAAGAATGGGAAAACGATAAGAAGGAACTAGAACAATGTGAATATGAGAAATATATTATCCGCACCAAAGATTTCCCTCCGTATTTCAACACTGAACAAGGTAATATGTTTTAGTAGGTCGATGCGAAAACTTCATCCACAATTTTCAGCTTCCTTGGAAAATCGGGGAAAACGGGTCAAACACGGGAATAAGTTCTCTTTCGTTTTCTATCGTTTAAATTACGAATAAATTGAAGTTATTTACGAGGGTTCTAGTTCCATTTGTAAAAAGGAAAGACTGTCAGTAGTCTATGCTCGTAGCTACCACAAGCGGGGGAAATATTGAAAAAGCTATTGACGTTCCGTATTAATATAAAGACACTACTCCATGTGTTGAAACGGTGTATATGCAGCTCTCAACAGTCTATCTATTGCATAATGATCAATTACTTTTTCCTTCTTTTTTTTTTCTCAGGGAAAATGTTCTTGAAAGACACGGCTACTTTATTTTCACCGAACATGACGGAATTAACCAACCAACTTGCAGAACAAACGATACACCCTCTCCCACGTTCTCCCTCTGTTTGCTCGACACCGTGTGAAGAAAACGATGACATGATGGCGGTATCTACTAGCACACCACAGGAAAAAGTTCCAGGTATTTCCATATTGGCCTCATATACTGAATGAACAAATTCAATTTTATCACTGACGGACAAATAACCTACCTAGCCGTCAAAATATTCAAATCGCTTATGCGGAGGAGTGTTTTTTCATTGATACGGCACACAACATTACGTACCGTATTAATAGAAAACACTTCCCCACTGTGACTTTTAATGCTTATTTTTTAACATACTTCTATATTTATACGCATTTCAAAATGGAATGGTAGACGGAGCTGTTGGAGAAAAAAAAAAAAAAAAGTTTTATTTTGTTTTGTTTTGTTTTGTTTTCTATAATGATGCAAGCCCGAAGGGCGCGCGTCCTAACAACCGGCGCAAGCAGTTTCTCTTCAGCGTCCTTGCGACGCTGGTTTACCACTGTAAAACTATATCGCTCAAAAGTGGTTTCCTATTGTCCTCTTTCTCTTTGATCAACTAACCTCGTTCCCAGGACTACTTCCGACGCCACGAGAGTTATAAAGCCCTGGGAACGACGTTGCTTATTCATAACCTTTTTCTTTTTTTTTGTTATAGTTGCAAGCAGTACACCGCAGCTGGAAGATTCGTCGTACATCGTGGACATGTCATCTTCACTCTCCATGAAATACGACATGAGTACGAACAGTATTTCGCCTTTCCATTCCAATTGTGTGGTCAACGGTCGACCTTTGAACCCTACGCCACAAAAGGCGGGAAATATTCCGAGCTCGTCCACACGTGCTGCTGCTTTACAAATGGTAGACTCACAGTTGGACCCCATTGATGAAGTCAAATCTGCTGATTACGTGGAACAAAATAGAGGTTTTAAAAAAAAAAATTATCCAGTATCTAGTGATTAAAAGCTCTGTCCCTAAAGACACTAAAAGTCTTGATGACCTCCCAACTGTAGATCTTCTTTCATCATCTTTTGATAATAAAACATATACTAATAAATACAACCAAATAAACTACTACCGATGTAAATTAATGTTTCAATTGCTGCCGAGCATTGCACTTTGCTTAAAAACTGTCTCTCTGTCCACCATACCACCAACCTTCACCTCCTTGCTTTCTCATGGAACGACTAACTTGCGTTTAAGAATTCAGAATGCTGCAGTTCTCATCATTTTGTGCATAACTCACTCAAATGTTCGCATAATCCATCTACGATCCCAGCCGGCAAAATCATTGAATAATCACTACGGAGTCTATTGGAATTACCTCCCTTACAATTGCCCTTTCAATAGCAAACACTCATCCAGAATGTGTGTTTTTCACGAAATTGCCCACTGGGATCAGTCAGTTTTTTTTGTAAAATGTCAAAATTACACTCGGATTTTTCATCCAAAATCAAACACTTGACATTCACGATAACGAATTCTACCTTTAGAAGTATCAACCAAAAGTCTTATGTATGATGTTGCTGGTTCGCCACGTAAAGTCCTTGTCAAAACGCCAACAGCTATTCTTGGTTCAAGACCCAATGCTATTCCAAATGAAAAGGTTTGAATGTTATTCTCTATTTATTTTTTTAGGTCTTTTAAACATTTTTTGTCAACAATAAGACCCAACTCTAAATAGGCGGGAACCCATCGTTAGCTTTCTTCTCTCCTATTCCATAAGCATTCGAGAAAAAAACTACTATTTTTCTGATAGAGGGTTTATTTAAAAAAATGTTCGGAATGATTTTTTTTCTTGCAATGTTTTTCTTCGAGTGCATTTCTCGTCGGTGAAAAAAGGTTTATTTTGATAATTATAGTTCACCGAGATTGAAGACCCGGTACGCCGACAAATCAAGACTGCTTCCGTACAAGGGGCGGTGGATCCCGGGTTAACCGCCCAACTCCGTGGTTTCATTTTGTTACCGGACCTCGTCGATTTTGGCATTCTGACGGAAGGCTACACGTACACCTATCCGGTGATACTCAAAAACGTCGGAGTTGACTCTTGCCGGTACAAAATCAAACAACCGCCACCGTCTACCGGATTGAAAATCAGCTATAAACCAGGACCGGTATGTTTGTTGCTAATTTTAGACACCTTTGGTTAGCGAATTCCTTACCGGGCAAAACCATTTTGGTCATATCGGTCACCTTCATAAAATTTTCTCCCTTTTTTTCCAGAATTGGTCCTTAGTTTGCGCAAAAATCAACAAATTTTTATTGGACAAAACTAATTCGTCGTCCAAAATTTTAATCTTTCAAAACAATTCCTCGCTTTTTTATGCTCTATTTCCAAAAACAAAAACAAAAACAAAAACTTACTCTCGAAATCCCAAAAGATACTTTTCCTTTAAAGTATAAATTAATTTTACTTGACTTTGTATCAATTTTAAAATTATAAAATCCCACGTGGATTGCACATATAAAATCAGAATGCACTAATCAACCTCATGTGTGTCTATACAATTGTTTGTACTCAAATCTAGTTCCCAGTACCTTTTTAATACCATCGACTCGAATACCATTTCGGATATGAGCAAAATTACTTTACTTTATATAGTACAGCACATTTTAAAATGTCCGTGCCGTACTAGCCTGGATCCACTCTCTTACACAGACTTGTCCAAGTCTTGGTACGCATTAATAATTTGTTGTACTACATAAATTCCTACACTGAAACTGTGGACGCACGTGGTTTGTTGGTGTCAAGAATGGATAAAATGTCATCTAAATTTTGGTCTTAAGTAGTAAAGAATTCTCACTTGAGCAGCCTACATTTTACTTCTCCGTGCAGGGCTATTATTACGTGACATATAGTTTATTTCTAAGTAATTATTTTTAATTCATTATTTTTCAGGTTGCTGCCGGTATGCAGATAACATTCGAAGTTGAGATATTTGCCGTGGCTGTTGGTGTCGAGGGAAGCAGTGGGATTGGTCAGATATCGCATCACGTGGAAATCACCACGGAAACCGATCTGTTGTACCTTCCTGTTATAGCCAGTATCCTTTTCGATATTATGAATAAGTGTTAATTGTAAAACGCTTATTGGACAAAGCAATGTCAGACAAAATTTGTTCGGCGAACACAATTATCGTCAACTCCGAAAAATTACGTCATTTATGGCCAACATTTTTTCTGTGGAGCTGTGGCCGAGTGGTTAAGACGCTAGGTTCGTAATCTGCTGGTCGGGAGTTCGAGTCCGCCACCGGCCACAGTGCCAGCGACGAAGATAACCTCTCCTTGCTAATTTCCATAGGTTCCGTTGTAGGTGTTTCGCAACGTAGACTAAATAATAATCATAATAATTTTCCGATAAAAGGTAAGTCAGTACTTTTAGAGGTTCTAGCCTATATCAAACTCTAATTTCCGTACCGCAGGGCGGTCTGTGACTGGCTTAGAGACTCTTCATGTATTTTTTTTGAGAGAGAGAGTCTGAAGGAATATTTTGTAAAAAGGTTGCGAAGTATAAATAGGTTCATAGTTATTTCAGAGTGATGGGGAGTTTTTAATTTAATTGAGAAGAATAACAAGTAAAATTTGGGGTCTTACAGCGAAGCCACTATCAAGCAAATTTCATAGCTTAACCCTTCGTAGAACGAGGAAGGGGGTGGGGTGTACAAGTTTGAACTCGATAGACTTCCCCTATCAAAAGTTATGAAAATAGCATCTGTAAAATACACGCAAATCACGTGATCAATAAAAAATGGTACCAGTCTATCACTGGTCAAAGTTTCAACTCAATTAGCACCTGTAGATGTCGAGATCCCCCCAGACTGAACTGAAATCATCATGAACCTACTCGTAATATGTTTCACAGACACTCTGTCTGGAGTTTCGACGCTGGCGTGCGTTCCGGAGTCGTGAGACAAAAATAGACTTCACCGCGAGATCACAGCCGACAAAATCATTAAAAGAAAATAAGTCAATTCGGATTAGTGTGTGTCTATTGATAGGGCCAGGTAACAGACACTGTCAATCATTTGCTTAACCAAATGAATTTGTTTGTTTGTGATTAGGAATATAGGTAAACCTCGTGCGTCGTGGGTGCCACTGCTTATCAAATTATGAAAAAATGTTTGGAATGACATATTTGTGTGAAATCGCACTTAACAATGAAAATATGACACATTGAAAAAGTTTCAGAAACTTGAGCTCTAAAGTTTTGCAAAAAAATAAGAAATTATTTAATCTATATGTTTCTTATAAATAAATTATTTTCGGACACATCGTATAAGATGGAAGAATTTCATATAACCACCAAATGGCCTCACTCCATTTGAGAAACTCTGTCCATTATAATTAAAATTGTTTCCTTGACTACCACCACTACCAGCCGTTGTGACTCAGCACGAATCCAACAATCCATCCGAACAAACACCGCGTGGCGGGCCGTCGAAAGGAACACTCGTTTCCAATAAACGACCTTTGTCAAGAGAGGCCACTCGACCGCGAAAAGAATGATTGTCATACACCAATGCAAGAAAAAAGGACGCCTGTGAATACGAACCATTGAAAAAAACTAAAATTGTAGCTTTTCTTTAGTATGTATAAGCAGGAAGTAGTCCTTTGGATGAATCCTTGTCACAGAGGCGGATCTAGAACTGGCGTGTGGAGAAGTGTGAAATGTAATTAAAATATCACTAGGCATTGAAAAATGGAAATAGATAATGACATTTTGCTCTTCTCCACACATCTTACTCTCTAAAACCGCCTTCGTATGCATAACAGTAAAACCTTTACATACGTAATACGCCAACACAGTTTTATGTTACAAAATACTTTTTAATGTAGCTGGTGTAGTTTATACCTAGTAGGTAAATTTGTTAAATGACCATCTTGCACTTAAAGCGGAGAGTATTTTTTATATTGAAATTCCATATTTGACCTTTCCCGAAATACCGTTTATACGTAGATTCCTATGATTAGCCTGGTAGTTGTGTAATTGAATCTCATGGGAGTAACAAATTTCATCAATGCGGAGTAGACAGACACCCTTGAGATGATAGGAGCACGTGCAAATATTTCTTGAAACCGAGATAAACGGTATTTCGGGAAAGGTCTATTTGCCCATTGGAAATTGCTTATTAGTCGGTTTTTCTTTCATGGGTTTCAGCTTCTTCCCATCAAGGTTTTTTCAACAACAACAACAACAACAAATTAATTCTAAGAAAGAACTCATCACTGAAATTATTTCTTTGAAATCAACCAAATTTATTTCCAAATTGAGAGAATCACCTGAATGCCTCTAAAATACACAATATATTGTTTATGAATAATGTGTAAATATATTTTTTGTCAATTATGTACATATAATTAAACTGATATATTATTTTTTGTGTAAAAAAAAAAGCTATGATGTTCCTATTCCATGAAATTGTTGTATTTCCGGTCCGCAAAATACCTGTTATAAATCATCAATTTTTCCTGTCTCCTGGTGGTATCTAGACTAGATTCTAAAACCATACATCTTCCTTGATGTAGCAAACGCAAAAAAAATTTAGGGGGGAGGAGGGAGGGGGATTACAATATTTTGCAAAACAATCAATAGTTTCTTTTTAACAATTTGTGATGATTAATCACATTTTGCACCTTAATTAGTAGAGAAAAAAAAGATTGTAAAATTAAATTGCACATGGTCTCATATACTCAATAGTTTCTCAAGCAGAGATTATAATCTCTGGTTCAAAAACAAAACGAAACTGTTTATCACAACATAATTCAGATTCTTGCGGTTGACTTTTAATTCTCAATAATTTGCGAACATTAAACGTTATGTAACAGACTAGGGAGTTCGAGTCCGCCGCTGGTCACAGTGGATGAGAACAAACTCTCAATATTAACTTCCATTGGTTCCGTTGTAGGTGTTTCGCAACGTAGACAGGACTAGACTGAACCAAACCGCGCACACGGTAAAAAAGGACAGTTACGTTTCGTGGGATTTCTTGTGTTCTACTAGTCTAATTCGCAGACCTTGTGCTGATAAAAACACATTTGTATAAAGACAACTCCGTTTCGCAATGTATACAAACAGACGGTAGTGTTCTACTGACGCTACTCCAGTGCAAAACGTAAGATTCTGGTACATGGGTAAGACAAGACCCTCTTTGATAACAGCCTACTTAGTACTAATCATACTGAAGACGAGGCTATCCTGAGGGTAGACTAGTTTAATAGTCCATATTTTAAGTCAGTCACAAACGTCCAACTCTATATATACGCGCAAACAGTATTTTGACACAAAGATGGGAAGTGTTGACCGCCCGAGATTTAGCTAAACTTGGTATGTTGCGGGGTCTATGTGCAGGTTAGTTATGTCGATGATTATGTACACAGTTACGGCATTGCAGTTTATAAAACCCTGCTAATAATAAACTAGTCTATCCTGAGGGTAAATATTCATCCATAATAAAAAGTACCATATCCCTAAGAAACACTCTTTTTCATAACAGCCTACTTAGTACTTAGGAACTCGTCTCTGACTTCACTTCGTTTTTGATATGAACGAGCGAAAAGCGAGGCTAATTCCCTTGAATGCCGTAGAATCCCGCCTAAAGAGAGCGACTCCAGTCTATAATATTTAGCGTCTTGGAAGTGGGTGTTTCCGTCATGTAATTATTTCATGTTAGTTATATTTCTTGTTATTGTCTTTTTTCTTCAAATTAACCCGATGATTCACTTGTTCTGCGGAATCTAAACTGCTACTTACTGAGGTAAAAATAACGATGTTGAACCATTGCCAGGGGAAAATAAGAACCGTGCAAGTTCCTTGTCAAGACCTGGACTACACTTTTATTTCCGTTTCTTTTGTTTTTATGCGACAGGATATGCGCTGTTAGTTCCTTATTGTATGCAGATGTTGGCATATTTGTTTGTTTCGCCATTTATTTGTTTGTCCCCTCAAAAAATCGCCATTTATGTTATCTTCTTGCTCAGAAAATCTTGTACGAGATTATTTTTGTGATTTTTTGATGAATTTTTGATTTTTTCTTTAATTTTTGCCTTGATTTTTGATTTTTTC